>MBFL02000300.1:0-43371 GCA_001696595.2 Aspergillus hancockii
TCGAGACGCGGTTCATCTATAAGGAGTTGAACACGCACCATGAATATGTCCCAAGAGAAGATAGAAGAGAACCAGTGACTGCAGAATCCTTATTGTAGCGTGCTGGTTACTGGATATATTCTCCCAGACCTACCATATCGTAAAGGTAGCGAGTCTGCGGGAAGAGAGGTAAAAGAAATATTCTTCCCAAGTTGCACAAGGTCGGACGTTCACTTTCTAAAGCAACCCAAAGATAGTTGTTCTCGCCGTATGGACCTGTTGTATAAACATAAAGCGGTCTGAGGAGTCTAGTTCAGTACCCAGTCGCTATTGGTTGCATGTCCATCGGTTGAGTCTAAAACTCCATATTCAATATGCGGCGCGGGAAATAGCCATTGGTGTGCCGTAAAGTAGAACTTGAGCTTTCTTTACTAAACCTCCTCCTTAGCACCGTTGTAGTCTCTTTGATGGTCGCTAGACTGTAGCGTGGCTTATGCGCACTACCTATTCCCTATAAACGTCTCTATTTAGTAACATGCAGTGGCATGAAAAGTCGAGATCATATTGAGATAACCCATTATCAAAGTGTACATCATACCAGCCTCAACACAGGGTTAGGAATAAAAAAAGCGTCGCGATTCAGAATCGCACTCACGCCGTGGGGCTCATGTACAGAGTTCCATTAGCAAAAGGCTCATCAAGTAATTGAGCCAAAGGACTCAAATTTGCGTTGTCATCAACGATGGCGTCCTTGTGTAATCCATGACGTTGGTGCGACCAGAACAATTATTTGATGGTAGCCATGGTTCTTACCGCGAAAGCAGATACGTTAAAAGCGACCACTCTCAACGATATCAGAACCCGTCTTTCGGTAGTATCCATGCGGTTAGGCTCGTCGTGGATCACTAAATAGATTATAAAAACAATAGGCTCTGGGGAGCAACGTCTATGAAGCGTAGAAGACACAAGCAGGTTTTATACGCAAGACGGCGAACACGCCTTTTCCGAAACAGTAAAGGACTAGCAGCAGTTGAATAATACAGAACATAACTTATATTTCCTACTGAATGTAAATCAACGACTATGATAAGTCAACTTTACCAATAGCTAGGTGTATCAACGCCTATAACAAGGGCTCAGTAACCCGAGTACTAACTATCCACCCCAGATAACACATTCTCCCCAACATTAATGATCCTCCCCGTTTCAACCTCATACAGAAAGCCCGTGATAGGAACATCCAAAACCAAAGGGCTCTCCCTCAGTATCCGTATATCATCAAGAACACTTTGATTCAGGTCCCCAAACGGCAAAAACGCAATGTGATCAGCGTTTTGATGAAGCTCCGATTGAATCTTGCTCCGGATCGCCTCATCAGTGAACATGAGCATTCCACAATCAGTCTAAAAATTTCCCAATAATCTATGATTAGCGTGTCTTCAGTTACAGAATCATACTGTCGTGATAAAGACCACGGGTTCAAACGTACATGATGCACAATGACAATCTCCCGCGTGCCTAACAACTGCTGTGAGATGATGATACTTCGCAGAGCATCTGTCGCCCGGCCACCGGCATTTCGAATTACATGAGCATCTCCCTCTTCTAGGCCGAGAGCGCGAGCGGGATCTTGGTTTATCTTAGCTTTTATTGGGAACAGACACGATGGATAGTGAATACTTACCTAGACGAGCGTCCATGCACGCCACGATAGCAACCTTCCTATGATAATGAATCGCGTTCATTAAGCCTCTGAATCAGGATCCTGTTGTATTACTGTACAATATTCCTGGATGAGACTTACCGTTTTGGAGGAAGGTCCAAGTGACCTTTGCTGAAGGACGCTGCGTATCCGGCGTTTGCAGCTTTGAGTTCTTCTGCGACAGACATGACTAGAATATAGTATATGAATCTTGGTCGTTAATCAAAGAGAAAGGATCGAAAACCCTGATTTAGAATATCCTTGTCAGTTACATTGTCGTCGTCTCCGAAGGCAAGGGGGGAAAGTGATAATGAATTGCTTCAATTCGGTTGTAGATGGCGTGATAGAACTCTACCTACGTTATGGCCAATCATATTGCACGTTACTCACAAAAGTGATATCCTTGACTATTTCTATTCCCCTCGCCCCCTCTGATCCCAGCTTTTGTATACACTGTATATTGGTGCCAATGCGTAGCTTAGAGTGTGGCTGTTGCGTATCGTTTCTGTGGAAATAACTCGAACCACGGTCATAACGAAGTGAAGCTGCCAACCACATAGTATACACATTGGCAGTTCACTACTCTGGCTAGATGGCTTTTTCTATTATTGTATGGTCTTATCAGAGACTTTGTTTCAAATCAACAATGGTACAGCACCGTCATTCCGTCGCTGATAATCGAATTTCATTGTAGAGTTAGGTGCCTTAAAATTAGGCAAGATCCAAGCTAGCTTGTTCGTCGGGATTAATTCAGAGAGTCATTGTCTGATTCTACAGATTACAGGACTACGAGGTATGAGAAAAAGTGTAAAGAAATACATAAGTACGATATACAGGCCACAACAAAATCTATGGCTGGATTGGATTAATAAGTATAGTCTAACCTATTGACGGCACACTGTCCTGGACACCAGGAAGATGAAACCTGTGCCGTATCAAATATAGTGCACTATCCGTTTTGGATTCGGCTGTCTTCTCAAGTTCTGAAATTGTCTCAGCTCGAAGTGTCTTCTCCAGTTCCAGAGCGAAGAGTGTCAAGGAGAAGTTCCGCGCATCAGAATCATATACTATCCAGCGGTTGAACTACAGATCGTTAGCATCCAATTTATACACGCTTATTTGACTCTAGACACATACCTTCGCTAATCTCACACCTAGCCAGAGACACCGGTACATTCTGGAAATGCTCAAGGACTCTCGCTCGACATTTCGCCCATCTTCATCGGAGGGGCAATTCTCAAAGAATGATGGAGGATAATAACCTTGACTCCAGACCTGACCACGAATTAGGAAATCCTCGGGAACCCATCCTGTCTCATCCGAAATAGGGAACTCAGCCCCTTCGATCAAGTTAAAGTCCAGTTCATTCAGAGAGTCTAACCAACCCTGGACCATTCTGTCGAGGAAGCTCTGCTGAATAATCGTGTTGAGAAAGACGACAATCCTGCTCCAAGGAACCGCAGCTTCAAGGGATTTCATGCCAGTGACAGTGAATGACAAACACCAAAGGAATGCCAGAGAGATGTGGATTGCAGGGAATAGGTTCATGTTGTTAACATGTTCGAGCAAAATGGAGAATGTCTCAAAAGCAAGACAAGACCCATAAAAGAGCTGTGAAGGACTCTTTTGAGGTCGAAGTGCCAGGAAATTGGTTAGCGCTTCGGGTGCGTTTGTGGTGGGAGCCAGCTCCTCAGCAGCACAGAGGTCCCCCGATGGTCCGAGCTGCTCAGCAGCCACTTGGTGGAATTCCGCACATAGAAGAGCATTGGTGCCATTGTATTCTAACATGGCCACGATATTAGAGGATACGAGGTAAACTCCCTGGATTCTGAATGTCACGCCCACTCGAGGAATATACTTGTCCAAAGAGGACAAAAACTCATCCGCTGATCTAACGAAATGAACTGCGGTAGCTTGGGTAAAAAGATAGCCATGGGCGGACACAAAAGCGGTCGTGACATGAGGGTAATTAATCACTCTTGGACCTTGCAGGAGCGGGCTAAAGAAGCGAAGAATACTTACCCTGGCGCGAGGGAATGGGCGCACAGTGACCAGGGATTTCATGTAGTAGAACAATTGCTGTATGATATCGGGCCGGGCTAGAACTCCAAGATGATGTTGGATCCTGCCGACATCAGGGTTCTTGTCTACTGCTTTGTTGTACCAGTATCTCGCAATCCCAACCCAGATCTCGTGGTCCAGTAGACCACGTTCTTCAATAACCACCCCATATCTTGACAGATCCCCAAGGCACTCGATCCAGGTTTCTTCAAATGCGGGGACAGTCTCTAGCAGCAGTGTCAACATGGAATAAGCCAGGTAAATGAATGTCAGCATGTGTTCGAGGGAACCGGGAAGTCGACGATGCAATAAATCAAGGAACGTTTGGATTCCGTAGCGCCACATGCGAGCTGGTACATTGTACTTTTCCGAAGATCGCCTCAGCACTAGAGTAGCCGATGGGTGTTGCGAAGCCATAAAAAAATCGTGGTGTTCTTGTAGTAAGGTTCGATGCAAAGCAATCAAGGCTTGCCATTGCTGATGGGATAACTCGCTTTCCTGTACATGTTGTTGCTTGATAATGTCGATACACTTTTTCTCTACCATGACGAGTCCGGCGTAGATTCCTCGAACCTCATTGGCTAATTGATCTTCTGTTATAGGATGAGTTTCTGGCTGTAAGATGATCCCAGTTGATTCTGTACCTCCAGCTACCGCAGAGTGCCCTCCAATCTTCTGTTCATGATCCAAACTCTCTCTGGATTCGTGTGGTACAGGCACGGAGGTCGTAGTACCTTGCGTCAGGTTTGCAATCGGTATATTGGTGCTATTATTCAGATATTGGTTGGAGTGGTTTTTTTGGGGGTGGAATTGTGGAGGTCCACCTCTGCCACCCAGATCGTCCGGTGGGTTAACCGACGCACTAGGAAAATGAGTATCGTTTCCGCTGAATTGAGCCTTTGTCATTGGACTTTCAGTATTTGTTCTGTGGACTGGACGATTTAGGGAGGCACTAGACTGCTCTTGTCCGCCTTTCCGCGATTGGCACCGTCTCTTAGGAGCCTTCGGAGATGCCCATTCGCTACCTGGGTCACTTAACCCATCCGTGATATAACCATTTGGCGCATCGCCACTTGACTCGAGTCTCTTCATGAGAGAAGAGCTAGCGGAATGCCGCGCTTGGTTGGTCATAGATGACCCTGCTGGAGACCCATCATCCGATACTACCGGTACATTCGACCTCCTGCGCAAAAGGTTAGAAGACTGCCACTGTAACAGTCGTTGGAGGGAAAGGCACAGGGGACAGCAGGCGCTACGGGTGAAATACTCACTTGGAGAAATCTGCACTAATTCCTACCTCCTGGGGAGGCACAAGCTCGTCTCTAGTAGAGTCTCGAAACCGTAAAGGAAACGTTTCCGGGTTAACATTATCGTCACTCATCGTAGTGGCTAGAAGCATAGGCAAGACGTCATCTGTTTCCATTAGCTGCTTAACTCTAACTTCGAAACGGAAAGTATCAGATTTAAGGACAGGGGTGTGGGGTGATCCTTTGATTTACCAATAGTGTAAAAGATAAATTTAAAATAGGCAAAAATATGCCGAAATCAGTTGGCGCAGATGTAGTAACTATGCAAAGGGAAGGGGAAACAGGCAAGATGAGAAAATGTTAATTTGTTCTCATGAGGGTCCTCAGCATACCAACATAATATGTGCACATAAATGATATCATTTCATGGACCGTTTCAGGGCAAAGAGTGGGACAAAGAAAACGGAACTAATTATGGTACAAAGAAAATATGTTCTGATGCTTACCTGGAACCACGGTGTTACTTATGAAAGGCAGAGTGAGGTAATATTCTGGGTTAGGCAACTAGCCTCATCTTCCATCCATCTGCCTAGTAGATAAACGAACAAATTAGATCGGAGCGCAGTGCATTGACACCCGAAGTGAAACCCACACCTCTGGTGAGATCACGAAGCGACTCAAGCCGGGTCACAAGGTAAAAATCCTAAGCGATGAAGCAACAAGTGCCGAGCATGATGTTTTGAAGACGGAAAAGTTGGAAGTTGAAGGCGGAGAGGGGCAGCAGGAAAATCGTCCGAAGAAAGGCTGGGGTTATACTGGACTTATTTAAAGTGGAAAGCAACCCATGCCCAAAAGCCACTTTTGGTAGTCAGCGCCGCCTTTCAGTTGCCTTCAAACATTTGTGTTTGTTGCTGACCGGTAGATCCCTGTGAGGAATTCTCCCTTTTTGAATATATATATATTTTTTTCCTTTTTTTCCTTTTATTTTGCCTTTTCAAGGATCTATCCAGTAACACAAGAATCAATCTGGCTACTGCATTGATGATCAATGCTAATCTAACGAGGTTTATACTATCCGAACCGAACAGAACCGCAGAGTGGCAAAGCCTCCTCCAGTTATTGTGTGGCGCATACGGATTGTTCCATGACGCACTTCTAGATTCAAGCCTCTTAGGCTGAATTCGGTAATGTTCATGATTGTCATTTCTAGGTAGATTCCAAGTTTGCGCTATAGCCTTGCGTCTATCGCAATTATTCTATTCATTAATATCCGCGCATCAAATGCGATTCAGATCCTACTATTAATAACGAGTGTCAGGGAAGGCTGTGCTATGGAAAGTTACCGATAGTCCAGATTCGAAAGAGTTGCCTGACGGCCTAATTATCGCCTGCCGAAGGTCACGGGGACGGTTGATTGGCTGGTTCCAAGTAACTCGCGCCACCTGTCTGCAACGATTTGCATCCCTGGCTCCAGCAAACATCAACGCCCGTGAGCCTCGAGCCTCCTGTGGGTAATGAGTACTTCTTAATATGAGTCAATTTTGCAAGATGCCTTGCAATTCTATTTGGGTATAAAGGTCGCAAGTTACACCTGAACTCGCCACGTTGTCTTGAACAAAGCAACTCCCGTTGATCTCGGTTCTCTCCGATCTACGGATCTTGCCGGTAGTGCATCAGTTTCCTCGTATGTCTCAGCTTGTCCATTGCTGTTTCATCGGTAAGATGCCAACAATGATGGTTTAATATCAAATGGATGGGTCATTGCCAGCCAAATCAATCGGATCTCGTCGATCTCGCCTACCCGCGCCAAGCCAATTAGAAACTTACTCCGGGCATATAGTTTCTTGGTTGTTGCCCGAAATTCTGGAAGCTATCAGGTATCGGTAGCAAGTGCCGCCGCAAATAATGGGATCCAAATAGTTACCTTCCCTTGCGTGGACACCGCTTCTTTGCCCTGGTCAAACTTGCCACCATGGTTCGAAACAGATTATACGATCAATGGCTCCGGGGCTTATTAGAACCAGAAAAAGTACGGAGGATGTACGCGCAAATCATTGTTAACGATTGCAATGTGCTCCATGCTAAGTCAACAGTATAGCTACCCAGTACAACCTTGGTCGGCGATCGTCTTGCCAGATACTGGCACTCAAGCGGTCAACGCCAGGTTCGTAGGAGAAAGACTGCCAACTCCCCGAGGCTCCTCATCTACACGTCAGCTTTGGTGAGGCTCAAGCCCTTGTGAATATGAGGCATACCTCATATCTAGCCACCATGTCTTAATCAAGTCTTAAAGCAGCCTATCCTCTACAAAGGTATTAGGGCCACTATCTAGGATACAGCCATACTACTTGCAAACGCGCTGGCCCAGGATATTGCATCAAAAATAGTGTAGCCTGCTTATATAGAATCCTCTTTGCCAATTGACTTACTCTCCTTTCATCTCTTTTATCCCATTTTGCCCCATCAAGATGTCGGTATATCCAACAAGAGATACAAAGCGGAACATGCTCCTGCGACGTTTCGCCCCAATGGAAAAGAGAACGCAATAAACGCTACACAATGGCTCGCTTTGATTTATTTTCCTTGGTCAGTCTCAAGAAGTCATTGATTACAGTTGGTTAGTACCTTACTTCTTGCGCTTTGCCTGCCCGCCAACTAGAATTGTTCTCAATGACTGCCGGACGTGTATTGGAACATATGTATACAATCTATGCACTACTGTAGTCCACTAGGCATATAAACAACTATGAGTCCACATACAGTTACCCTGGTTTGCTTGTTGACGAGCGTGGGTTAATGCGAAACCAACGATTGCGCTGAAGTAGCATAAGAATCGTGGTTAGGTAAACTCGCATTATATTATGATTCAAAGCTATTCTTTCGGATTTAATCACACAGGCTACAGCGACGAGTGGATACACCCACTTGATGGACCTAAATATAAGTAAAATCCCGAAAAGAGAAGAATGGAATAGCCAATTATCTTCAGACAGGCTTACGTTGGTATATCAAGGACGCTAAAAACTGTGGGGTGTCCTTACGAACATCCGCCGCCAAAAGCGCAATTCCTCCAATGATGACCCGTGCCGCAGAATCCACTAACACCAAAAGGACAAGCTGGCGACAGGAACGTGTCGGGGATATGCCCGCCTGGTTTCCCCCTCACGTCGTCCTTCCATTCATCTCGGCTCCCCGTCCATAATGCTCTTCCTTGATCAATTCCTTCGATCTCCATGATATTTCTCCCTACAAGACAGGCTCCGTGTCGCATGGCTGGCCAAGTCCGGATTGACCCTGTCCCATTGAGCACTTGAGCTCATCCCTCGAATCGTACTATATTTCCTCTGCTTTTACATTTGGTCGAGCCCATCATGCCGCAAGAACCGTGGACTAAGGTCTGCGCTCATTGCGCAGAGCTCCTTTCTCGCGTTCCTCCATCCGTTCTTCTCAGTGCGCTTGTCGCAACTCTCCTCGGGGCGTTCGTGCTTGTAAGTGCCATCTGTCTTACCGCACTACCTTGTTTACCTTTACCTGTCACATCTCTTCCCCTGCAGCGATGAGCCAGCGTTGCTTGATTAACCTCACTGATTCGCTCTTATGTGCAGGCATATATAGCTCTCTTTCTCGTTGCCCCAGTACCGCGAGAACCCTTGCCAGAAGAGAAGAAATACCGAGCGCTTTCCAAGGATGGATCGATCACGAACCCCCAGCAATTACCGTGCTGGCAAGAGTCCCTGATCAAACGCTCCGGTCGGATACCCGACCCCTCAACTATGGAAAAGGCCGACCTTTTTATGTCCGTGGTGATACCGGCTTACAATGAGGAGAAACGGCTTGGGGGTATGCTGGAAGAAGCAGTCAACTATCTAGAGCACATGTATGGAACGCTGCATAATACTGTAAATGGGGATGGCATTGTCACTGAAAGGACGGTAACGCGGCAGCGGAAACCGGTCAATGGGCATACGAACGGCCATGCGGCGGATGGTCCTGCACAGGAGAAAGGCTGGGAGATCATCATCGTATCGGATGGGTCCAGGGACAAAACAGAAGATATGGCGTTCACTTTCGCTCGAGACCATCAACTCTCATTGCATCCCAAAGGTTATGCCGGTCCTTGGACCCCAGGTACCAAGGAGGGTGTTCATATACCCCCCGGGACAATCCGGGTTGTTACCCTGACTCAAAACCGAGGCAAAGGAGGCGCTGTCACTCATGGCATGAGGCATGTTCGGGGCCAATATGTGGTCTTTGCCGATGCCGACGGGGCTAGTGATTTCAAGGATCTGGGAAAACTCGTTACTGCTTGCCAGGGTGTCGAAGATGGTGAAGGGCGTGGAGTCGCAGTCGGTTCCCGGGCGCATATGGTTGGAAGTGAAGCAGTTGTTAAGGTAAGACCTTTCCCCCTATGTAGATGCCTGTTCCTACTGGTCTATCAAATCCCGTCGCGATGTAAGGGCTGACGCTAACATGCTACACAGCGGTCTAAATTACGCAATTTCCTCATGCATTCTTTCCACTTGATTCTATGGCTTTTAACTCCTTCCAAAACGGCTACCATCAAAGATACCCAATGCGGCTTTAAATTGTTCTCTCGAGCGTCGTTGCCCTACATCATCCCGTATATGCACTCAGAGGGATGGATCTTCGACGTGGAAATGCTTATGCTTGCTGAGTTTTCCGGTATTCCCGTCGCGGAAGTTCCGGTAGGTTGGAGAGAAGTAACGGGAAGTAAGTTGAATGTGCTTCGCGACAGCATTGGAATGGCATGGGGGCTGGCGGTTCTCCGAGCTGCATGGTCGCTAGGCGTTTATAGACGGACATGAACTTCCCGATTTAGAAGGAGTCACAAGAGAAGAAGAACATTTGCATTGCTTTGGTTATTACTGATTTCGGCATTTCCTACTTCTACCGTGTCATAAGACTTTTCTTACCCTTGTTATTGTTGGATATCTACTTCCATATGCCGGTTTGCTAAGTGGCAAATCTTGACTGGAGCTGTAAGCGGCTAAAAAGAGATAAGAAACAACTGGTTTCGAGTGAAGGGATTATGACGTCTGTGGTGAAGCTTTGAAACAGTAGAGTCATATTTATAATAGAACATCCGGGCTCTTTGAGCATGCCGATAAGCAAATAATTCAACTCCGAGAGAGGTCTCTTATCGAAAAAGTACTCCAGCCGATTGCTTGTCCCATCGAGTTCCAAATATCGGTGGCAATTAACTTTTCTGGAAAGCAGAAAATTTCTGTTTTTCTGTCTGTTCTTCACAAATAAACTTCGATCTTCCCCTGAAGCCGGTTGGTTCGGACCGAGTTTCGTCGTGGAAATCCTTTTCTTTTTCGGATCGGGACAAGCAATGGGTTAGCTGACCGATTAGTGGTGTGATGCTATATCCTTTTGGAGGACCGAGATTTTTTCTTTTCTGCTTTTTCTTAAGACGTGCCTGTTATGAACAACACATTATTTACTTGGCATGAGCTGATCCTGACGCCAAGTTTGCTCGGCTGACTCCTTTTGCAATCTCCTTGCTTCATTTCATTTTCTCTACACTGTACATTGAAGCCGACGGGAGCTATCTATGGCTTAACGCACCTCGGGTTATAGATCAGTCGATTCTTTTATGATGACATTTTACGCCGGCGTTTAGAGCATATATACCTTCTTACATCATACTCTTATATATCCATCTTGTTTTAAACCAAAAACCTCACACCCAAACTGGCGGCCATTCCGCGAAGCAATTGAAGAGCCACTCATACATACTACATACATCTACAAGGACCTCCGGGCCAGGCGCTCGCAATCAAGACCTACCAAAATGACCCAAATTCAATCTCCCCTCCTCCGCCTTCCCCTCGAAATCCGCCTAATGATCTACGAATACGCCCTAGACGTTCCAAACGAATACATGGACCGCCCCCTAATAGTCGTCAACGACCGGGGCAACGCCTTCACGGCCCGAGGCCGCTACCGCGCCCTCTCAATGTGCCCCAGCTGGGTCGGTGAAAACGGCAAAGTCCGCTCCCTCCTCTCCGTAAACCGGCAGATCCACGACGAAGTCGAGGACTTTCTCTACTCGCACAATACCCTCTTCTTCCAGAACTCGTTTACCCTGAACCGGCTCGATGCGTTCCTGGATACGTTGAGCGCGACGGCGCGAAGGCGGATACGGAGCGTCGGGTTCGAGGTGTTCTTTTTCGTGCATAGCCAGACGGGGGTGCCGAAGCGGACGCTGAAGGAGTATGAGCGGGCGGGACGGATTCTGAGCGAGAAGTTGCCGAATTGGAGTAATGTTGTTTTTTATCTCGATCCGAGATTTTATTTTCCGAGTGCTGCTGTTGGTGGGCGGGAGTTGTCTGCTAGGGGGGTTTGGTACCTTGCTACGAAGTTTGGGGCGATGAGGAAGGAGATGCAGTTTTTTGCGCTGCCGGCCATCCATCGGCATGTTATGGATGAGGCGAAGAGGTGTTGTCAGATGGGGAGGAGGGGCTCTCAGGAGAGGTCATTTCTTTAGCTGGTTTTACTCTTTTTTTATTTCCTTTTTATTTAGTCATGGCTGTTTCCTTGCATTGGGTTATTATCAAGTTTTGGATGCATTATACCTCGTCACTCTCCGCTTTAGGGTTTACTGGAGGTGCTATGGCGTGGGGGGAATCATACGGTTGTATGCTGCGCAATGACGTTTTACTTTGTTTTCGGTTTTGATGCGGAGATTAGTCTCTGTCAATCATTCTCCACCATCCATGAGTCTTCATCATTAGCGGGGACAAGCGTGGAGTTTAACGGTCAACTGAAATTGGTATGGAAATCATGATTTTGGGCGCAAGGATTGTCGCAAAATGGTCCTACTACATATTTTATAGACTTTAGTATTTTAATCAACTTATAAGATATTGCATAAGAACCTTGGTTTTGATGGTTTCTTAAACAGAGGATACAGTGCAGTCATGGAACAGCCATAGAACACCTAGATGCACATCGAAAATCATACAAACGTGCGTTGGAATCAGTAACGTTATTAACTTACTCTAAATCTTTATATCGATCGTCGTTGACAGCTGCCGATAACTCGTCCCACCAAACTAAAGAGTGCTGATCTCTTTCTTCATTAGCTTAAGCTGCCCGTTTCTCCTCGGCTCTTCTGATTTTCACAAATATTGCCTGTTCTTCCTGATTGTGAAAATTGAGCATTTTCATACTTACTAGCCGGTCGCCTTGAACTGGTTAAGGAGGTGACTTCTTCAATATTAAATTAAAGGTCAGTCACGTCTAGATCAGTACGAAGGGGGATGATGCGCTGTCCTGAGTAGACTACTAACAAGGCTAGACAGGAAAGTCTCCCATAGTGGTAACTTACTGCGTGGTAGGCAAGCTCACAAAGATGGCAACTATTATACAGGGTCAGGGAGTACACGGAAAATCATCGGGGAATTACCGGGAAATTGGAGGAGGGTAGTCGAGGTCAGCCTGAACATGGGTCAGAAACAGGGTTTTGAGATGATATATCCCACAGATCGAGGACGTTTTATCATGTATTCTAGACAGGCTCAGCTAAGAAGGTTAGACTCTAGATTGAAGCCGATAACGAGAGTATGTCTGTGTCTTGGCTGTAGGGTTTATTCTTTGACAAGAAAAGTGTCAATCAGTTGATGATTTGGATACTGGAAAGTAGACTACGTTTGAACCTTATAAACAGATACGACAAGCAAGCATAGACTCATGGCGTGATAGTTGAATTGGTTAGGAGTGTGACAGGGGGGTGGTGATCAGGGTCTAACACCTATTGCAAGTGCATTGGACTTGGACTGCCTTTATCGCAGATTCGTTTAGGCCCAGCAGCTTCCATACTAATTAACACATTACTCTAGTAGGTTTCAGGTCTACCATCCAGTATGGGATACTACTAACAGTAGTGACGCTGCCGAAGACATTACGCTTAGTCAAGAAGTTTTATAGCGTTCAGTGTATCTTGTCGGTATATTCCTCAGGCCGGGGGCAAAAATGACGCGAAAAGTGCCCCCTGGATAGTGGCATAACCAATCATATACCCGACAGTCACGCGGGCGTACCTATACTGATTCAACATACTTGTGCCTTTCTTATCCAGATATTCGACCGCTTTCCCCGACGATGCCAGCGACTGACCCTCGACCAAGACATATGCTATCCACAAGTACCACACCGGGTAACCTGAAGACATGCGCGTGATGATTTGAACGTGGTGTTTTAGAAGCGTCAGAATGGCTAGGGTTACTTGGGGAGCCGCCAGGCTACGCAATAGTCGAGCTGTCAACTGAGCCTGCGCATGGACTTGCGCTTTTGATGAGTCTTGGACACTGCCTGGTTTAAGTACTTTGGAATCCACGCCTAGTGTCCAAATAGCAGAGTATGTCATGATTGCTAACATTGGGCCAGCTAAGGCGAATAGTGGAACATTGGACAAGGTCCAATAACGGAGAAAACCATTATCCCTACTAGCGTTAGTATAGACTGATCAACTACTGGATCATACACGTACCAGTAATGGTCCTGGACGAAGCTGTAGATACTTGGGGGAGTATCATGACACCATTTCCTCGATTCCAATTCATCCATGCAGAACTGCCGGTAGGCAATGTATTGCGGTGTCACGAAACCAAGGCCTGTGCAGACACCAGCTACGCCAATAGCAATTAGTCGACGTGTTGTGGCGAAAGTGACCCCCCGAGTCATTGAATACAAGAGTCTTATTGCTTCTTCAAAAAAAAGCATGCCGTTTAAAAGACCATTGCTACGAACAGCCGTTGCTAATCCGTACATGACCCCAGATAGCGGTATCAAAGCATCCTGTAAACCGGTAGAAGTCCCTGACCGGCTAAAGCTCTGTACGAAAAAGAGAGATCCTGTGAAGCTCAAAAGAGCGTGGGTACTCTCGCCGTACGGAGCCGACAGGAACAGTCCAGCAGGCGAGAATATATGTAAACATGCTGAGATGAAAGCGAGCTTGCGGCCCTGGATTCCGGGAAACATAGCACGTGCTATACTATAAAGCATTAATACAGACATGCCATGAGCTGCATGCGCTATGGTGATGCCAGTGACATCCTCCAGAAATGACAGGTTTACGTCGGTTGCGCGTCGGAGAGCTACCATTATTATTAGTCGATACATACATTCAAAACTTTTCACGGGTACGCTCACCGTCAGCAAAAGCTTTGATGAGACTTGTGAAGCCAAAGCTAAAAGCCCATTCCTGCTCGAACACGTAGCCCCGGCGAGCAACCTCAGTAAAATAGATAGCATCCCATCTTGTCAGTTTATCTGAGATAAGGCCCAAGATCACCCTGACTGGTCCATCGTGGGCTGTCTCCGATGTGGTACGAACCAGCTCCAGTAAAGTGGTCGAGGTGTCATACGCAGGGCCGGGGCTGAAGACGGCCAGGAGAAGGAGAAGAGCTTTCCAAGAGACGAAAAGCACTAGTAGTGAGGCACACGGTCGATCCAGGAAGATTGACATTATTAATTACTTAGTATCTGGGTGAATACCATGAGCAGCAAACACTATGATTGGCTATCCAGCAATGAATAAGGGGGGTGGTTGTAAACTACATCCAAGAAAGGGTGTGTCAACAACCGCCCACAACTACGGCAAACGATAGCAGCCAAGCCGACCTCTGACTCGCTGTCACAAGATTACGGAAATGCCGTATCGGGAACTCTGCATGAATGTCCGCCACTCAGTGGAAACTTTGAATGGCCAAGAGATGACTTACAAGAACCAGTCGGAGTAGCGGCATGAGACTTATAAGAGATGAATGGAATCTCCCGGCGGCACCCGCGTTGAATGGAGTAAGAAAGGAGGGAGATTTTGATGGTTCTATCTTAGTGTGTGGAGAGAAGAATTTGGGCGTGACAGCCGTGCATAACGTCATGTTCCCCTCGTGATCGGCCTCAGGCTGCAGCTTGTCGAGTCAAATGTCGATTTTGGTTTCAATTTCAATTTTCCCAGTTCAATTATTCGCGCAACGTCATTGATTTCCTGGGGGGCACTTCCCAATGTCGACATATATTACCTCGCAAGTATCCGAAGAGCAAACAACGCAAAAAAAAAAGGCGTTGAGGCGAAGATACAACTAGTATCGAGAACCTACGACCGCTAAACACCCGACCAGCCACAGAATATATTGGTACCGCGCCCGAGTAAGTAGCATCGTCCCCCACAGATAGGCCAATCATGAACGCTGGCTTTGTTGAGTTGGCATGAGATATCCCTCTCTAGTCTATCCCTTCTGTCTTAAGGCCTTAAGTTTCAGTCGAAAGACGCTCATCGATACCTCAGGTAACAACGACGAGGTTGCATGCTGTCGTGAACCCATCGGTCAGGCGCATCGTCCACTTGTTCTTCCCCGTATGGCCGCCTAACTCCACATTCCAATCACCCAATATTCTTTACTCCCATGCTCCTCCCGCAGGACGGCTTCAGGCGTCGTCGATACATCATTAGTCGGTAAAATTATCTATTTTGCCAACGATTGGAAACAGCGAGACTAGCTTGGATCGTTTGCCTTTCGCCACTCCTGTATGTGGTCCCTGGTGGGTTCCCTGGTTCGATTCGTCGCATCCAGGGAGAATCTCCACTGACAAAACATCGTCAAACTGTTTCATGCCTGTCAATTGATTTTAGGAACTATGTAGCTAATCATCATTGAGTACCCAATTTTTTTGGTTCAGCACCACTTTTCGTTCCCTAATTCCCCTCCTTGTTCATCCCTTTATGAGGGGTGATCAGCCACTTTAGAGAGCGGAATCGATTCCAATCCCTTGAACTGTCTCACTCGAGAGACTTACCATCACCATCATGAAATCATCAATTGCGACAAAGGTCCCAAATGGCCTCGGCAGCGTTTACAAGGAGGTGCGTTTCTCACCAACAGCAACACCCATTCGCCGCACGCAGTCCGTACCGGACGCCCATGCCGCCCACCATCCAGAAACACTTGTCACCAAGAGGGATTCGTCGTCCTTAGGTGCAAGCTACATGGAACAAGCACAATCGCTCCTTATTCGTCAACGGGCGAGTTTCGACAATGAAAGGACCCTCTTTGCAGAAGAAAGGCAACTGTGGGAAAAAGAACGAGATTTACTCAAACTGAGAATCGCCGAACTCGAGTCAATATTAAAGAGTAGTGGAAATGCTTCCATCTCCACAAATTTTTCGAACGGCTCTTCGTCGAGTCCTATGTTAACATTTAAACACCCGTTCGGCCCACGGCAGCCGATGAGCTTGTTTGAACAGAACTACCAAAACTGTGGCGGCCAGGTGTGGGAGGGTTCTAGCCCAGGGAGCCGACCCACAAGAGTATTCCCCAAAATGGAGAAGTCAGATGGCCACAGTCAACTCTCAGAGCAAGGTACCTTGTCGATTTCGGCGACCTCTCTTGACGCCGCATTGTCGCCTAGAGCTCATGCATCCGACTCCGCAATTACTAGTGTACCAGTGCCGATTGAAAAACTAGACAGCAAACTGGATGGCATCACGCTCAAGTCGTCTGCCCTGCCCCCAGAAATTTTCGCCCGCGTAATGACGCCACCGTCGCCTTCGCCCCAGGAGACCTCTCCGTCTTCAGTATCTGAAAAAACTCTAGAGCGTCGAAACAGCCTTAAACTGAGGCTCTCAGAGTTAGGGTCACTGGAGAGAAGGCTAACTTGGGATGCCGGGCACACCCCAATGGTCGTGATCGATGTTGATGAGGAGACGGGGCAGCCTTCTCCTAACGAAGGGGTGTCGACGGAAGATGCACCCCTTGCTCCGGCAGCGCCTCGGCAACCTGCAGAATACTCCGAGTCGTACTTTCCCGATTTACCGGAGGATCCAGCCCTGAAAGGGCCTTTATCCCTGCTGAATGATGAGGAGCACGATAGTGGCTTTCTCAAAGAACTAGATCAGAAGCTCCTTGATCAGGCAAAACAGGTCCTTGGATACTCTCGAGAGTTAGAGACTCAGAAAGAAGCTGAGGCCGAAGCCGCGAGCCGCGGGAGTCAGGAGCCAGAGCTTAAATTCAAAAACACCACGAATTTTGGTACTGCTTTTGGGATGTCAAATTTGGGTGAGATCTAAAAAGTCCTTGGACGCTCTATACGACAATGATATTTTCAACGTATACTGTGATTGTGTTGTATACAACACCAGTTGGGGTTTATCGTATCTTGGTTTTCTTTTTTCTGTATACGGGATCGGCGCTTTTCTGCTATATTTGTGGTTATGATGAGTGACGATTTGGGATGATGTATCACCTTTCTTTCTTTCTTTCTTTTTTTTTTTTTTTTTTTCCCGCTTTCACACTATATACGACCGCCTACCAGTGAAAAACATGTGTACCCTACTAAATGAAACCCCTTTTGCAGATGCATCGCCTCTGTTCTGTTAATATTGACTCGGCAACGCCAATAGCCCTGTGTCCCTTGCGTCAACCTGCGTCAAATCTCAATTTTAGTCCCCTATCTGTCCCTTACCCCGGACTCTTCCCTTTCCATGCACTGAGCTAAACTTAGGCCTTAGAAGCAGCTCTTCACAGTTACTTACATAGCCAGATCGCGCTATCGATAGGGATTTTTCTCGGATCCTGTGCTGAGGCCCCTTTGGTGTCGTATCCAGGATTCGCAGCATCCTAGAAAGGGCTTCTAGACCCTTTTTGAATCCCTGTCTCTATGATATCCAAATGTTGTTCCTGAAAGGCTATAAAACCCATCTCAATTCCTTCATTCTTGCTTCTCATCAACACATTCTTTCACTCCAATCCCATCCATTTGATTCTGATTCCACTCATTGAACAAGCACTCTTTTGTTTCTTAGTCATTGGATATATCCGCTCTTTTGATACCTCAGGTCTTTAAACCGTTACAATAGAGCCCAGCCTTTACGATGTACGACACTAAGAGTCTTTCGGCCCTCCTGTGCCTGCTGTTGGCTGCTGGTCCTGCTTCGGTTTTGTCCGTTCCGGTTTCCAAGGTAAGTGTTGCACCTCTTCTGGTCCGTGTCGAGGAAAGATTCATACATAATGCTGACAAGAAGAAGAACCACAATATCGTTTCGAGACAAATAAATAGCGAGGCCGAGGCAGGGTCCCATTGGGGCGCTTCGATCCCCGACGGTCCTTCATACGCCGACAACTCTTACGCATCTGCCTCTTACAACGAAAACCCTGGCAAAAACGGTGGCTCCAGCTTCACATGGGGAGCTGACACAAACAACGACCAGACTATCGGTATTCCAGACGGCCCAAGCTTCAACATGGGCAGCTTCGCGCACGCCAGTTATGAGCAGACTGTGCCCGAACCTAAACCTGAGCCTACTCCGATTCCCACGCCTACCCCACAAGAGCCAAAGTCTTCCCCTCCACCTCCTGAAATTCCATTCCAGCCCATTCTGCCACCCTCACCTACTCCCTACACCCCCACCCATCCACCAATCGCACCCCCAACACCTGCTCCTCCGGCTCCTGCTCCTCCCGCACCTTCTCCTCCTGCCCCCCAGGTCCACGCTCCTGAGGGACCCGTCGAAGCATGCCCAGCCCCTGAGCCTGAGCCCCAGCCTCAATATACCCCAATGCCAGCGCAGACGCCCCAGCCCCAGCCTAAACCAGGGCCAGCTGTCCCTCAGTCCGCACACCCAGCACAGCCAGCTGAGACATGCAGATGTGCAGCTTAACCTGCACTTGGTACAACATGGGTCTCTCAGTATCAGCCAAAAGGGCGATGCAATCCCGAAACACCAGCCTCCACGCTCTCTTAACTTTCTGTATGTGAAAATTGACCTGTCGATTGTCTCTACCCTAGCAGTCCAGTTGGGTCTGTGAGGATGCAGTTGATACTATATATTTTATATCTTCGTTGCTATTCGTTGCAATATGTATCTTTACTGTCTCTTCTTGTCTTGTATTATCTAGTTTGTGCAATTTGATGTTTGATTATCTATATATGCTCTTTGCTTTGGTCTGTACGGGGGTTGTTTTTAGTTAGTGCCTATCTAAACTACTCTTCTTATCTACTCAGGTTGAAATGAAAATACCTTCTACGAAATTCACGGAAACTCAGTATTACAGGTTTTTTACTTTCGTCAAACTCCTCGTAGTAAATAGCTACGTTAGGTGGTAATGAGTTGCTAATTGACTCCGGATATATATTGACATTTAGTAACCGTGGTCCTCAAGAGACCATCGTACCCTAACTATGACACATGTCACTCGCTTTTTCATGCTGACTAGCTTTAATAGCGTGAGAAATATAGTTCAATAATGGAAGAGAGAGATAGTTTGCATCAAAGTATGTAGTAATAGTTAAAGGTTCGGATATGTATCATCAACATGACTGAAGTTTAAAGCAATCAACCACGACGGAAAAGTTAAGACTAATGTTGACAAATAGGGAGAATAGGAACAGGGGATTGAGGATAGAATAGTGGGTACGAAGAAACTATGTGCCCAACTCTGTTAAGGTATGTAGATCAATAGTACAAGTCAGGGGTTATACAGTTACGTCATTTATATCGATAGACTTGGCTTTGTCGTATCCTGAAAGGGTATGTTGTATATGTATATATATATATTATGTCAATAATGGATCATAGGAGAATCTCGGGATACTTACTGTATTTGTCATGGTATAGACTAGGAAACGAGCGTGGGAATAGAAGGAACACACATTGATTAGTCTCTAATAATGGCCTGATAATGAGCTGCAATACTCCGCAAAGTTAATCTGTGGAAACATGCCATCGTGATTGTAAAACCCCCACGCCGGAGAAAGAAAATAGCCTAAATAGAAAAAAAAACACTCAAGTACGAGGCCGTAGCCCTGAAATAGACAAATCATACTCCCATAGTGAAATCATGCTCAATCCCGGGTGTCACGCTAGCAATAAACTTGAGGAAAACTACCAAATACTGATCCACCCTGATGGCAACGTGGTCTTCTTCATCATGCTGTAAAACTTCCCATTCATCGCCGCTCTTTTCAGCACCCTGCTGCTGTTGGTCACTCAGAGAAAGTGCCTTGATGTCATCAACTAATCCCTCCAGACCGCTTTCGCCCGCCGAGGGAACCTTAGACGACGGATCAGCCTGGGCCTGCTTCAGCTTTTCGCGGCGGAGTTTAAGCGCTGCATCTGCACGGTCGAGGAGGATCTTCATCACTGAAGCGTGTCGACATGGGTGCACGCTGGCCATCTTCACGTTTCCATCGAACCAGGGGAAATCTTCGAGTGTAACGGTCTTGTCCTTGTAGTCGCCTACGATATCTTCCATCATCAGGTGCGGAGGAAGAGGTTCTGACGCGGAAAGATAACCGGATAGGTAGAGACGTGGCGTGCGATAGAAGTTGGCGTATGTGATGTAGAGGTTATATGTGCGTGTCGGCCTGTATGTGCTACGTTAGAAAGCTGACTACGGGCGGCGTCTGTCGAGCCATAAATTGGACAGAGGAACATACTGTGTGGTACCCGACCCCCCGGCTGGTTCCCTGATAATGGCTTCCTCGTCGTCATCTTCATCCTCCATGTCGGGAATTTCGTCCTCTTCTTCCTCCTCTCGTTCTCCCATGTTTCCTGACTCATCCACCGTTCGCACATCCTTTATCCTGTTCTCCTGTCGATCGGAATCTTGCCCTCCACCGGTACGTAGCCACCCGTCGTCATCGTCGCTTCCTGTGCCTCCAGACAACATATCCCTAACAATCTCATCGTCGAGGCCCGCATCGCCGGCGAAGTTGTCGTTCAGTCGGCGGTGACAGGGGACGCCTCGAGTGACGAGGAACTGTTTTCCGGGTGGCAGGTAGGAGACACGCTTGGCGGGGGTCGAGGCATCTGCCCAGGACCAAGATGGAAATTTGTAGACTAGGTAGTCGCCTGCGAGGACGAATTCTTCGGGGGTGATCTGGCCGGTGTTGCGAAAGGTGGAGGTGCGGGATACTGGGGCGAGGCGGTCTCTCCATGTGGAGAGAGTGGAATGGAGAATATTCATAGCTGTAGTCGAATATGAACTATATTTGATGTGAAGGGGAGGGCTGGGCGAAAGACTTGGGAGTGATATTAGAGAAGGGTGAATATGTAGAAGGGAAGGGGAACAGCTTATCAGCAGTGGGTGTGGCGGTCTATGGGCACGCGGGGTATATCATGTGGCTGAGGCAATGTCATAGATCAGATCACGACCAACAACCACCTACAGGCTGAGTCATGCAATTACTTCGTGACTAATTAAACCCAGGCAGACATACACAATAGCAGTAATATTTCAGGTTTTCTGTTCATTGGATGAGGTTTGCAGGGTAAGGTGTGATAATTATATACACTGACATTGTTTCGGGAGTGTCAAAGCTCAAAAGCCGCAGCGAGGCTGCTACTATATAGAAGTTGGTATCCTGCAAACAGATCGAAGATATGTGAGAGTGCAGTAGGGTCCAATATCGTCACGAGGAAGACACGATAAGGCAAGAAATCGCGATCTCTCCTCTAGATAAAGCTGATTGATCCTAAAGATCTATGTTTGCCTTGTCCGCTGGCTTTGATGCATCACCAAAGGAACGATGGAAAGGCAGCGCCTGGATGCTCTCCTAGAAATGTGCGTGTCGAAGACATGATAATGATTATGCGCCAGCAGTCCTCGCGCAAACTCACTCACCGTCTTCCATCATCCTCCTTCGCTCAACCTCTGCCTCAACTTCATCCACAATCATGGGTACCGCCCGGCCCTTCCACTTCTCTATCTCCGCCCGCGCAAATCCCTCCATACTTCTCATGCCCACCACAAGGAACCCAAGCTCTTCCCGATCAACGTCAAAGACTTCCCACCACTCGCCATCGACCAACTTTACACCAACTTCTCGTGCCGCCAAATAGATAGCAGAAACGGCAAGGGCGTTTGGTTGGTGCGTTACACACAGCAGCTGTGGCGACAGTAAAGCTGCGTTAAGATGCTCGAAGGCCCTTTGTGCAACAGCAGGAGATGATACGCCAAGGGTTTGAAGATAGGTCAATGCGATTGTATGGGGGAGGGCAACATGGGTATTGAAGCCTAATGTACGCAGAATTATCGATTCGATTCGTAGGAGCACCAGTCGTTGACTATGATAACACCCTTCGGAAAGACAGTATATCTCAGGAGAAGGCTTCTCCGACACTCCTTTCGAATTCACAAACCATAACGGCGAGACGTCTTTAGATAGTAGGAAGTTGTAGACATTTAAGACCGACCGGGGGGAGGTAGGCTGGAAAGATAGCTTGGCGGTCATATACAGAGATGCGGCAGAAACATCCTATATGAATCACCGAGTTAACCGTGCTTCCTTTTGAAGTTTATGCTATAACGAGGAGGTTCGAACCTTGACGGAGTAAATGCGAAGACTTCCTCCTTCGGCGCCAATCCAGAACCGAGTGAATGTCACAATGGCCTGCGCAATAATATCTTGCGACAATCGGAGTAGTACCCCAGCAGCTTGGGTGAGCTGGGCGCCGGCAAATCGAATAGAGGTTTCTAGTTCTGGGGCAACACCATCAATGGAAGATGAGGAATTGGATAGTTGTTCTGGTGTTGCAAGAGCATTGGACAAGTATTTCAGTCCAACTGTGGTGGAGCGTGCCATCTGCTGTGTAGAGAATTGGCGAGAGGTTTGCGTCTAGATGAAACAATAGTGGAGATCTCAACTAATTGATAATTGTGTAGGTAACTGTTTCCTTGCGTGATACTGATACAAGCTATTTCATCGTAGCTCGTAGAGAGTGGGCTTCTTGCACCACGACATCTCCGGTATCGACGGGCAAAATCGAGGCTCTCAATCCGTTGTGACCCCACCTCGGCGAGGAATCTGTGGTTTAGCTAGCGCAGCCTCTCAGAAGCATAAAGTAAATCAGTTTGAAACGGATTCAACAAACAACAACTTTTTTTGACCATGTACTTCTACATAAACAGACTAATTCTCATCTTATAATTACATATCAATTGATACACATTAATCTGACTAATAAAAAAAGGTATACCTCAAGTTTGTCAATATAAACATTTATGCAGTAGTTTACTATGTAAAACTATGAGCATGAAAATTTTAACGATTTTTGGTACTGGTTTCTCAAGAAAATGCGTAGAAGTACAGGGTCGGAAAACACGAGATTAACACCAAGAAATTGTTTTTCATACCTAAATCAAATATTGATAGATATGTTTTAGCCTAATAAACCGAAAAAAGTATACCTCGTCACCGAGGTACACTAGCTGAGATAACCTGAAGCTTCGTTCATGTCTTCAGACATGTACTATCAACAAAGGGCAGTATGATTCCCTGTATCGATGAAACAAGGCCTGATCAAGTAGTTTTCCTAGATGTACGCTCCAGCAGCAAGAAGAATTGCCTATGTTCAGGAGCTCATGATCCGTCTTTGGCCAGAAACGGTTATATTGATCATATCTGGGGTTTATACTGTACATGCTGAGATGGACAACTTTTGACGACTAACGGCGCAATTGCTATCCCTCTGTACGGAGTACATTATGGTCTGTTATATGAGTGATTCACTAAGATCATGTATACTTGTTTAGATACAATACTGAACATAATGTCCAATGTAATACAGTGCAGCAAGCTCCCTACCTGAAGAAGCGGACGGCAGCGACCCATGGGCCGCAAACCTGTCTTTCCCATTCATTTCCGTGGTTATTGTCTCAAATGAAACTGTCAAATTTAAAGACAGGGGTAATGATTTCTCATCTGATATTCAACACATCTAATACATTATCCATTAATGAGAATTGATGCCCACTCTATCTGCCACAGATACCGAATATCTCCTTCAATTAAACCCCCGTAATTGGTTGATTTTCCTCGGAGGGTCTGATCGACGGAGAGATAATCTAATGGGCGTGAAACAGGGGCATGAAGGCCTGGACGCCATGGGCTCGGCTTCATCGAACGTTGCAGATGGCCACTGACATGCATGCAACTCAATATTTCTCCTACCATGTATTGAAGATGTTAATCTTCTCATTCTATGAAAGAAGTCAGGGTATCCTTCAAAACGTATGCAAATGACGTCGTCCAGCCCAGAATTATGGGGCAGATTTATGTTCAGCAAGAGCTGACCTATGAGGCAGATGAGTCTAAGAATAAACTGGCCTTGCCCCGAGATCAACATCCATAACGTGCCCAGTCAAAATGTCATACTAGCGCATTGCCTCATCGTAGTGGAGTAACGGTAGGAAAGAAGCTGTCCAGCCACCGCTTTTTTTCCAAACAATATATACCAACCTCTCGATATTTCCGCCTTTCATAGGAGCAGAATTTGTCCCATCGAGTGAAACGATCTCAAACCATCTGAATCGCCTCTTTAGTGCTTCATACTACTGCCAGTCAGCCAGACCAAAAATAAGTGCGAACCGATCAGATCGATTATTGAAACTCGGGGCATGTATATGTGATATAGGGGCACGTGCGGAAGTATTGATCGCTATCGCTTGGCGTTTGGAACATTAGCAATCTGGAGATTCTCTTTCTACCATTGCGTTTCACTCCCCTCTTTAATTACTACTATTCCTCCTGAGTCACCATTATTGGACCTTCTAAATTGTCATATTCATCGTCTTCATCTCCATTGATTTCGACCGGTTCCCCCACTTCCATCCACACGAGACCATAGATACCGGTTAGGCCTCAGGAGGTCCCATTCCGCGTCTCCTTTTTTTTTGCCCTTGTCTCCCAACCAAGTGTTTGCCCGTGGGTGACCGTGCCTTGGACTGGACTGCCTACCGACGTGGCATTCCAGCCCTTGTCCAAGTGGTGCGACTGATTGCATTCCTGCATCATTCCTGACCCCATCCCTTTTCTACCCCCTCCATCCAGTTACACTTGCGCTCGACCATGCTCCAAGTCACCGACCGTTCCTCAACTACTACCACACTCGTCATCCACCCCCCGAACTTGCCCTCGTTGAATCCTCCGACCGAACGAAAAGGACCGTCTCAGCCCTGCGATGACCCTCAGTTATCCCACCAGGAAGTTTCCACAACTTCGTTAGCACAAAGCTCGGACATAACTCCGCCGGAGAAGCCGTCCCTTCCAAAACAGTCCTTCCACCGTCGCGCAAACACCGAGTTTATCGTTCGGCGACAATCTCCTCCGTCTGCTCGCAAGCTGTTTGCAGATCAGTCCAAGACACTAGAAGATCTCGACAACAGGGACCGAACCTTTAGCCCGCCAACCGAGAATCTCACTAGGAGGAAGTTAGAAGAAGGCGCAAAGCTATTGACCGGCTGGTTTCAGGGGAAATCGGAACCAGTCAACCTAAGTGTGGTATATCAGTCGGAATCCACTGGAAGGCCAACCATGGACACCACTGATTTCCACGGAGCCCCTCGGGCCCTTACGTCACGAGCACAGAAGCGTATGACTACTCCTTCGCCTCTAAAGCAAGTAACATCATCAAGCCCTTTCTCGTTTTTTGGATTGAAGCGCCAGGAACCCAGGTTGGAGCTCCCGGAGCCTGCAGATGATGAGCTTCTGAACTTGGACATTGCCGCCGCACTATTCCCATCCACGTCCAATAGTTTCGACGACCAGGAAGCTTTTGCTGCTCTTAGAAACAACGCGGAGAACGTTATCAAACGGTTGCAGGCAGCCTATAAACAAAGAACATTCGCCTTACACGAAGCACTAGCAGACAAAAACGAGAAACAAGATGAGCTCGAAGAAACCCGGACGCGTGTTGGAAACCTTAAGGTACAGCTAGATGGTATGGCGGAGAAGGTAAGCCAGCAAGAAAAGAATGTGCAAGCCTTGGCGGAAGAGCTGGAACAGGAACGGCAATTGCGCCACAGAGAGGATGAAGCGCGTTTACGCAGCATCAGACTCATCAGATCCAGCGATGACGAGAGCATCTCCGGCCTAAGCGCCGATCTTCAAACTCCGAAGCGGAGTATGAAGCGTGCTAGTAATGCTACATACGCTAGCGATTCGGGCTTTGACTCAGGAGATGAAAGTCTCGCGGAGAGTGTTTTCTCTCGCCGGGAGGGGCTCGAATCACCCGCTTCTACTGTGGCACCTTCGCCGAGCATCTCTCAGATCACATTGCCTGCCCCGATCTCAACACCCATGAAAGAGAAAGAGCTCAAGCCCCTCCCACCATCGGCACCGACACCACGCCAATCAACGTACGACAAAGTAATCAAAGGTATTGCTGGATCGTGGATGAACAATTCTAAATGCGGCATCTGCCATGGTGTTCCATCCTCTGAAGCCTGGAGCGTCTTAGGTATTTTGAAGGAAGAAAACAAAGGCCTAAAGGAGCGATTAGGCGAACTCGAAATGGTTATCGATGATTGTCTGAGCCTGGTTGGTCCCTATGCCTAATGTACATTCGGGGACACGAACTGCTTTATCTGTTACAGAAACGTACAGCATCAACGTATGTCGAGATATATTAACGCTTAACCTTAA
Source organism: Aspergillus hancockii (assembly GCA_001696595.2). NCBI lineage: Eukaryota > Fungi > Ascomycota > Eurotiomycetes > Eurotiales > Aspergillaceae > Aspergillus > Aspergillus hancockii. The sequence goes on from MBFL02000300.1 coordinate 26,443, forward strand.
AAGAGGCTCTTGGCTACGATGGAAACATGTGATATTCCTTTTTTCTTCATTTTTCTTTTGTTTGTGGATCCACTTGGAATGAAATGTTACTAAACTATGATACCTATCAGCTTGAACAGACTATATAAAATAATGGAGCTTAGACTTTAGAATATCCGTTGATTTATGGTAGGGGCAGGAGTAATGGTAACTTGCTATATTATGCGAGTGGTATTTGCTTATATTAGAAGTATGGTGTGGCGGATCATGAGTGGGATTATGGGCCTATTGAGTCATAATTGAGGCGGAAAAGTCGTAGTAGCATGAACGCAACCACAAACAAGATGTAGGACATCATATATATGCCCATGGAAATCGACAATCAAGGATGTTGAGGAAGATGCAGCCAAGATTGGTTGTTTTTCACGACAAGTGTGCACAGTGCTCGTACTCTAGTGAAGCCCTCTGCGAGTTGTGTGAGCACATGAGACTTGCCCATCTCGTCCTTCATATGCACCACACTGCTCCTGGTACTCCGTTGGAAAGCAGTGTAAATAGAAAGAGCCCTTTTTATCAGTCATTTGATTTGATATTGGAAGTGTTAGTGATTTGATAAGTCGCAGCGCGCACTGCCACATTTTCACTCATTTGTGTCAGCCCTTGAATCCCACGGTGAGCGTAGGGGCGCAAATGCTAGATTTGTTTTTTTTTAAAAAAAAAAAAGTTAACTTTGATGTGGGCACTCGGAGGGCTCTAGTGGGGTTGACTTTGACTTTAAAGTCTCGAATAGTCACACAGAGTGGTAAGTGTGGGCATAAAATGGCCTTTGATAAGTTCAAGTAACTTATTAGTTGGGCTTCGGATGCCAACGTTTATAGATTCCGGGCTTCATAACTGTGCTAGATACTTTGCTTTCAGAAGGAGACCTGATGCTGAAATCCAATCCTTAACTAAGCAACCTAAACCTATGGTAAATTGGTCACAGATCTCTACTTGGCTGCAGAACTGTTCCATCCGGGAGAACGGGGATTCAACCCAGTTCCCCGCTTCTAACCAGCCTCCGGGCTTCCGAGTCGTTGACTTTAAGCAAAAATGCGTGATAAATGCTCCACCAAACTGCAAGTATGCGACTTTTAAGTTTTGTCTGGCGGGAAAGGAAACGAGGCGATCTAGAAGCTACAGCAGCCAACATTACTATTCTTGAGTAAGAAAGATCATTGCCCCATTTTTCCCTTTCAGCAAACAATTCGTGATGCAATGATGGCATGTGGCTGTCTTGGAATCCAGTATTATGGGTTGACCGGCTCTGCATTTTGCAAAGGGGAGGGTCTAAACAAGAATTTGAGATCCACATTCAGGCAATGGGTGATAACTATGGCTGCTCAATGATAACCTTAATACCCTTTGGCTGGTGAAGATGCCCACTATGGTATTCCTGATGTCTACCACCAAAAGAGATACGACACAGTCAATTAAGACACTCGGAATTATGCTTAATTAAATCACTCAAGCCTTATTCTCAAATTATTGCGGAGTGTAAATGGGCCAGTCGAGGCTGGACCTTCCAGGAAGTAATACTTTCTCAGAGACTTCTTATCTTTTCACAGGCTGCGGCCTTTTTTTGAGTATTACCGGGACGGTAGTGTCCAAGACGAAGATCCAGTCATACGTGAGAAACATAGGTATCAAAAATATTCTCCATATGTCAAGGGTAATAGATGCAAGCTCTCCTCCCCTCCTTTCTGTTTGGTTTTGCGGAGATGCACAAGACGGGCTCTAACATTCGAGTCTGATATTCTACACGCTCTGACAGGCATTTTGAATGCAGTATAGGGATCAGATCACTACCTGGCATTCCCTTCTCTGAGTTTTATCGCAGTTTTTTATAGTGGAGGACAAGTGGGGTATACCTTTCAAGGAAACTTCAAGATGATGATGTTTTGCCATCATGGTCATGGGTCTCTGTAAAGGGTGAGGTCGACATCCTCGCCACGAGAGCGCATGAGGGTGATTGGTACTGTAAATTCTATGTGTGGTATTGTCGCGTCTCTAGCGGTGTAGGCCATACCTGCTGGCTATGCTGGAAAGGGTTCCTTACGCATACTTCATGAAGGACCTAGCAGTGTCCAAAAGTTCATATCATGGGACAAGCATTTACCACTTTCAATAAAGCCGCTATGCTCAAGGCACTCGCGGCGGTAGTGGCCTGGAAACAATGTTGTTTTGGAGAAAGACTCCCCCTTGCCCTACGAATGGATCTCACGGAAAGCTTCAGCAGGCATTTGGGCTTCGCTAGAAAGCTGCCCCCCTGACTGAGACTTGGATACTACTCGGAACCGTTACGAAAGAAAGATTCGATCAAGGTGGTCATCACTGTCATCAATGTGCGATGAAGCTCATGAGAGAGTGCCACAGGGCATTAAAGACCAGGACAAAATTTTCCCCGTTCATATATTGCAAAAGGCCTTTGTCGACCCGGAAGGCCTTTTTACACTCAATCTCTTCGCCTTCGCACAGCACCTCGCTGCCGCGAACCGCCATATTATGACGGCGACACTTACCGGCTTCAAAATCACGAGGGTGATACTATAGCACAGTACCTTGCCAAAGGACAGATCAGCAAAAGCTTGGTAATGCCTACAGTCGAAACCACATAGTCTTGTTTAGCATCCATGCCCTGTTGTTACAAATAACCCCATTTCCTTTAGGTTTTTGCGGTGACTCAGAAAAGAAATTTGATCGCCACTCTATATGCTAGCGTGACTCGAAAGGAGAATTTTATCATGATTTCGAAGCGTTCGGAGATAAAAAACTATTCTAGAGGATTCAACAGACAAGCAAGGTATATCTTATGGTTGTGAAGACAGAAGATGGCATCAGCCAGCGTGTTGGAATTGCGAAGCATCCTTGAAATTCTGGGTCAAAGCACAGCCGCTGTTTAAGGCCATCGTCCTTGCACGATATATTTAATTAGGAGATGCAATGTGCAACATAGAATGGTAATGGCTAAAATGTATGACGCTAGAGAGAGAAAATGTGGCCAAAAGATCCATTGCTAGAACCTTCAGCAACTCCCTTGAGGGTTTCTACTTGAAGACGCAGAGTAATAGTCTGCGAAGCAAGGTCAAGATAAAAAAAAGTAGTTCCGATTATGTTATATTATTTTGCAATTAGGTGGAGGTCGGATATTGTGGTAGTATGGTAGTTTAGAATACAAATAAATAAGCGATAAATTTTCTTATAAATCTCTATTCGTTATTTTATTCTGTTATCACTCATATACTATATTTCTGTCTAAATCCAATTCCATTGTAACTATTTAAACTATCCACTATTTACGTGCGTGTATATATTATTCTTTGCTAGCCGTCAATAAGAATGAAACAAGCCCTGTCCATGACTCCATACTGATAGATGTCACCTAAATACAGGTCAAAGAGGGACAATTGTAGGGGTTGTGAGCTGGTGTTTATCATGTCAATAAAACAAGACAGGAACTGTTATGCTTCACCCCCTCTCTTGAAACTTTCAGGTAAAGAAGTCGGCATTAAAAACTCAATATCTATGAGTGTATATCGGTACCTTACACTCAAGGAAAATGAAGTTCGTTTCCTGAAAACCCTACCTGGACAAGACGATGATCCCATTATCTGCGATATCGAACAGTCAACCTCACCACAAAACCTGAATACGAGGCTCTGTCTTATGAACGGGGAGCTCCGGACCTCGTGTGTCGAGTCAAAACCCATGGATCTGAAAACGGTATTTTTCTTTACAACTCGTTCGCTCTACAATGCGCTTCGCAATCTTCGTTCCCAGATCAAGTCTCGCACAATATGGGCAGACGGTGTTTTCATCAATCAGCAGGACAAAGAGGAGAGAAGCAGACAGGTTCTCTTCATGAGCGAAGTATACAAACTAGCCGGCTGTGTCATGGTTTACGGCAGGGACGAATCAACGCACATGAGAACCGGGATACAGCTGATTAGGAAACTGTGGCCCTTTGTGGATTCACGCAGCATGGGTGTGGACATAGACTTATATTATAGCGAAGAAAGCCGTCTCCAAGAACTAGGATTTCCAACAGCAGACGATCCGGCATGATGGCAGTCAGGTTGACTTTTCGACAGAGCTGGGCAGCAAGAGCATGGATGATTCAAGAATGTTTGCTCAACAAAGACATTGTGATGCAGTGTGGGCAGATTATTTTGCCCTGGGGCGCTCTCCCGGCTTTGTATGAGCTGTTAATTTTATTCAAACTACCATCCTGACTTACGACCCCACTAGAAGAGTCAGAAATCCCTCTAACGTTCAGTTCCAATGTCGATAAACTCGGCGCAAATTTGACCTATCTCAAGATTTTCCGGGATTTAAGGATGCGAGAGATACCGCGCAACCTGGATGAGCTTTTACGATATATATTGATTTTCGACTGCACAGATGAGCGCGATAAAGTCTACTGTCTCTTGGGTATCGCAAGTGACAATAACCGGCTTGGCATAGAGCTAGACTACCGAGCAAGCGTGGAGAAAGTGTATATTGATGCTGCGGCCCTGATCCTTCGAAATAGTGCTAATCTTCATCTCCTTTCCAATATCAGGCCAAAACGGTCTTCTTTAGGCTTCCATCTTGGGTGCCTGACTGGTCTAATCTACACGACGATATCTGTGTACCTTTGGTATCTGAAGAAGAGGGCAATGGGTCCGACAATTATTATGCATGTGGAAGAGTAACCCTCAATTTAACATTGATCAGACACAGCTCACTCTTGGCGCTGTATTAGTCCACAAAATAGTCTACACAAGAGGGTTTACTGATGAAATCAAGCCTTCCGAATATGTCGAATGGCTTGATGAGCACTCACGCATGGTAGGGATCATTGAACGATATAAAAGCGATTCATTTATCACACTTTGGAAGACACTATGTGTGGGCTACAGCCCATCAGATGACAACTATTTTCAAGCTTGGTGGAATCTCAATTCGCCTGAATCATCTCCGAATGCCGACGCAGATAATCCCGATGCAGCACAGAAGAAGGGAATATTCTGGCAGTCTCTAAGTATCTACTCGTACATGCGCTCATTCTCGATCACTCTAGATGGATATTTCTGCTTGACCCGGAACATGCACAGATGGGAGACAGTGTTGTTATACTCAAGGGTGGTTGTACGCATTCATTGTCAGAAAAGGAGGCCACTACATCTTGATGGAGAGGCATATGTGCATGACCTGATGAAAGGGGAGTTTTTCGATGAGAATTCTGGACATGGAGTTGAGTTTGAAGATATTAATTTTATTAGCTTAATTCTGCTACGCCTGCTCTAGTGAAAGATAAAAATCTACCTTTTTTTGCCCGTCTCACTTGTTGACCGGAGATATAGGGCCATTGAACCTTGTAGTGTAGGACTGTTGTGGTTTTGAGGTAATGTGGCTCCGTTGGCAAGTTATGTACGTGTCCAGTATTATACACAGAATCATACAATTTTGTAATTAAAATCCCAATTTATAGTTCTAACTCTTGCCTACAGAGTGACTAAGTGTACTATACTCAGTATAAATTTAAAAGAGTGATAAAGTCTCCCAAAAGAAAAACGCACTATACTTAATAATAAAATATACTTTACATCATCTCTATTTTCTCCATATACTAGGCGTAAATATAGCTTCCCCTTCATTAGTAGCATTTAAAAAAGAGCCGCGGGATTTGAAGCTGCAGTGTTTTGTTATAGATATAGATATGTCCTCAGACTATCTAGAGCCTGCCACCCGACTGACCACTAGGCCCCCCCCCCATAAAAGAATATCCCAGCCCCGGGAATCGAACCCGGAGCTGCCGCCCCCGAAGGGCACGTGTCTCCAAGTGTATCAACTATTAGACCAGCCTGGGGAATTATTCACTATCTGATCTGCCAGGATCTCTGAACTGCTTATGTGATGTTACAATACATAACATTACATGGTATTTCAGAAATTCAGCGAGTCTAGCTAGTATGCGACGGCTTGGAGTTGCGGAGGAAAGCGACCAAGTGGCCTCAACCGGTTAGCGCGACTGGCAAAGTGGCCAGCGAGGCGACTCTTGCTTCGCACCCGAACTCAACCTCATCGCTCCCTTTCCTTTCCCCATCCTATTCACTTTCGACCTCTTTCTCTTCTTCTTCTTCTTCTCCTCTTGCCCTTTTATTCCCCTTCCGCTCCTTTAGCTGGCTCTTCCACCAGCTGCCCTTCCTTTTCTTCCCTAATTTCTCAAGTGTTTTGGAAGCTGGAAAGTCAAAATGAGCGGACGTGAGTTCCCTGCACGCGATCACAACCGATTCCTGCGACAGCACCCATTCCGTCTCTCAATGGATCAACAAATACTGATACTGGCAACTAGTTCGATTCCTCGATCTAATTAAACCCTTTACGCCCCTCCTCCCGGAGGTGGCAGCTCCGGAAACCAAAGTTCCCTTCAACCAGAAGTTGATGTGGACTGGGGTACGTTACTTTGATGGAGCGCAAAACAGAGCTTCCTGAACTGACAGGTTGCCTTTAGTTGACTCTGTTGATCTTCTTGGTCATGAGCCAGATGCCTCTTTATGGCATTGTCTCGTCCGATACTTCAGACCCCCTGTATTGGCTGCGTATGATGTTGGCCAGTAACCGTGGTACCCTAATGGAGCTGGGTATTACTCCTATCATCTCTTCTGGCATGGTTTTCCAGGTTAGTAGAATTACATACACATCTTTGTTCTACGAGCGCCACTGACTGATTTCCGTCCTCGCTAGCTCCTCGCTGGTACCCACCTCATCGATGTCAACCTGGACCTCAAGACCGACCGTGAATTATACCAGACCGCCCAGAAGCTTTTCGCGATCATTCTTTCCTTCGGTCAGGCCTGTGTTTACGTCCTGACTGGTCTTTATGGCCAACCTAGTGATCTCGGTGCCGGTATCTGTGTTCTACTGATCGTCCAGCTTGTTGTTGCTGGTCTGGTTGTTATTCTTCTGGATGAGTTGCTCCAGAAGGGATACGGTCTTGGAAGCGGTATCTCGCTCTTCATTGCCACCAACATTTGCGAGTCCATTGTGTGGAAGGCTTTCTCTCCTACTACCATCAACACTGGTCGTGGTCCCGAGTTCGAGGGTGCTATCATTGCTCTGTTCCATCTCCTGTTGACCTGGTCCGACAAGCAGCGTGCTCTCCGTGAGGCCTTCTACCGCCAGAACCTTCCCAACGTCATGAACTTGCTAGCTACTCTCCTTGTTTTCGCCGCCGTGATCTACCTCCAGGGTTTCCGGGTGGAAATCCCCGTCAAGTCTTCTCGTCAGCGTGGAATGCGTGGATCCTACCCCGTCCGCCTCTTCTACACCTCTAACATGCCCATCATGCTCCAGTCCGCCCTGTGCTCCAACATCTTCCTTATCAGCCAGATGCTGTACTCGCGCTTCTCGGAGAACATCTTGGTTCAGCTTCTCGGTGTCTGGGAGCCTCGTGAGGGTTCCGCTCAGCTTTATGCCTCCTCCGGTATTGCTTACTACATGTCTCCTCCCCTCAACTTCAAGGAGGCTCTTCTTGACCCCATTCACACCGCTGTTTACATCGCTTTCATGCTGGTTGCCTGCGCCCTCTTCTCAAAGACCTGGATTGAAGTCTCTGGCTCTGCCCCTCGTGACGTTGCCAAGCAGCTCAAGGATCAGGGTCTCGTGATGGCTGGTCACCGTGAGCAGAGCATGTACAAGGAGCTCAAGAGGGTCATCCCTACTGCTGCTGCCTTCGGTGGCGCTTGCATTGGTGCTCTCTCCGTTGCCTCTGACCTTCTTGGTGCTCTTGGCAGCGGTACTGGTATTCTCCTTGCCGTGACGTGAGTCTTTCCCTTCGACCAAATCCTGTAGCTATATGCTAACAAAAAGCTAGAATCATCTATGGATACTTCGAAATCGCCGCTCGCGAAGGCGATATCGGTTCCGGCCTCAAGGGTCTTGTTCCTGGTAACTAAGCAGGAAGTTTCAATTTTTTCTTGATGAGCAGCATGAGAAAGAAGGATTGCAGATTCGATATGCTTTTGTATTTTTTTCCCGTTCATCCCCAGGTGATGCGCTGCTGCGGCTGTGACAGTTAAAATCTTGGATGTATGTCTAATCTCTACTTCGGAGATGATGAATCTTCATAAGCAAGCGAAGCTGCAGCTGTATATAGCACCAATCTGGTTTGTAACCATATCCTATAAAAGATCTTAAAATGACATCTAATTTGCCGTGACATCTCACAAATATATATACTGTATATTCAAGCGTAACTTGGTATTGTAACCTCGTCTCGCATATATGTATCTTCACTTTAGAATGGGTATAACATACATCACAGCAGGTACAGCGCCGCGTTATCTCCAACCAGTCTTATCAGGTCCTGTAGTCACCGTTGATGGTGACATATTCGTGGCTGAAATCACAAAACCAGTAAACAGCCTCTTCACCACCAAGACCCTGCTCCCCCTTCTCACCACCACCCAAGTCAACAACGATCTCCAGATCCTCCTCCTGCAGAATAACACTAGCTCGCTCCTCATCCACCAGCTCCGGCTCTCCATTCACCAGCAACTTAAGCTCAGAGCTTCCATCTATAGGCTTGAAGCTAACACTCGTCTTCTCAGGAACAACAGTGCCAGAAGCCACACCCTGGGTATATCCGATAGCACAAAGAATCCGACCCCAGTTAGCATCACGACCGTACAGCGCCGTCTTGACGAGCGGGGACCGAGCGATCGTCGACGCGATCAACCGGGCAGATTCGTAATCGGGGGAGTTCTGCACACGGACCGTAACGAACTTGGTCGCGCCCTCGCCGTCGCGTACGACGAGCTGAGAGAGGGACTGAGCGAAGGAGGTCAGGATCTCTTGCATCGCGGCGTAGTCATCCGATGAGGTCGAGTTGATGGGTGCTCCGCCTGCGGCGCCGTTGGCTAGGACTGCGATCGTGTCGTTTGTGCTCGTGTCGCCATCTACGGAGATGGAGTTGAAGGACCGGGAAACGGAGTACTTGAGTAGGGACTGGAGGGCGGACGGGGCGATGGGCGCGTCGGTGCAGAGGACGCCGAGGAGGGTGGCCATGTTCGGGTGGATCATGCCCGCTCCTTTGGTCATGCCGGCTAGGCTGTAGGTGCGGCCTGGGGAGGAGGGGAGCGTGAATGTCCGGGAGAGAAGCTTGGGGAAGGTGTCTGTTGTGCAGATTGCGCGGGCGGTCGTTAGCCAGGCGTCATGGGTTGAGGAGAGGGTTGCGTGGGCTGTTGGGATTTTGGTGAGGATCTTGGAGATTGGGAGGCTGTGTGAATTAACTTGTTGTTAATTTTGTGTTTTTTATCGAGTTGTGAGATGGTGCTTACCGTTGTCCGATGACTCCAGTGCTCATGACTAGAGTGCTGGGCTCGTTGAGACCATCGCATTCGTCCACGGTCTTGCCCATGCTCACCGCATCCTCCAGACCTCCTTTGCCGGTGACGGCATTTGCGCAGCCGGAATTGATCACTACGGACCGGATGCCTTGACCTTGACGGGTCTGAAGGATATCTCTGCTCACTTGCACCGGGGCGGCCTGGAACTTGTTGGTGGTGAAGACAGCTGCCGCCGAGCAGGGGGTTTCGGACGAGATCAAGGCAAGATCGGGGAACTTGGTATTGGACGCCTTGACACCAACGTGTGTTCCGGAGACCAGGAAGCCCTTAGGGTACGATCCAGACGAGGGAATGAACTTCTGCTTGACGGCAGGAATAGCCATGTCCACGGGTGCGGAATAATTACGCACTTGGCCCTTCACCATTCGCGCGAAAGAAGCCATAGTGGCTGCTGGTTGAGCGGGCAAGGCCATTGAGCCTATGCAGCATAAGCAGCAGTCAGTATATCGGCTTCTTTATAGAGTGTGTGGGCAGATGCTGTACGTACGAAGTTGAAGTAAGATGGAGGTCCGAGGAACCGGGGAATGCTTGCGGGGAGACTATATACCTAGTTGATAGGACGGAAAATGACTCAAAAACAAGCCAGTAATTAAATGACTCAAGCTTTTCTGGCTAGTGGACAACCAAACCACAGCCAAAGCACAACAGCAACTCTTTAGATAGAATTGGGTCAAAACTTCCCAATTCAAGCTGCAAGGTGAGGAAGTGCTTAAATCCCACAGCGGCCGATGTAGTTGAGCTCAAACGGAGGTATAGCTCCGATACCGCGGTGTCGGATAAACAGTCGGCCCATTGTATTAATTCCCATTTCGAGACATCGCGTTCTAGGCGCGCCGAGAAAAAGCTACGAGGAATAGAGTAAGGACTACCAGCATTTCTAATACCGCTCCCTAGTTCAACCCTTGCGCCCCGGTTTCCTTTTCTCTGATTCATCAGTCGCGCCTGGATGGTATTTGCCTTCCGCTGCCAATTCTGTTTATATTCGGGTCATACTGACATGAAGCGCAAGCAACCAGATTCGGGGGACGAGCGTCCAGTCTCGACGCCTAAGAGGCAGATGATTGCGGCCTTTAATGGATTAGTGAATGGGCATGTGGATGAAGATCCCTTCGTCGGAGCTTCTCCGTCGAAGCGGGTGAAGTCGACCCCCCAGAAGTCCAGCACAGCGACACCCGCGGCATTGAAAGAATCCGGACTGAAAACACCAACACATAAGTCAAGAGCGAAGGCTTTGTTTTCGACTCCGACGAAAGCAACCGGTGTTTTTACCCCCCCAAGAGTACGGAATGCAGACCGATCTGCGAAAAAGAAAAGTGCACGTCTCCTTCTAGAGCAAGATGACGACGAAGATTGGGACGGAGCGGATCGTCGCCTGGCGGAGGAGATATTGCAGGATGAGAATGAAGCGACTGCCGTTGAGAATGGAAACGGTGTACTTGAAACAGTCGAGGAGGAAGACGAAGCGACCAAAACTGCCGCAACGCTGAAACGTCGAGCAGGAAGGCCAAAAGGCGCGAAGAACAAGCGTTCTCCCACACCCGAAGGCGAACTCCCAGCGCATGAGCGGTACTTCTTCCAGAACCGAGCTGGACCTCCACGGACATCGAACAATAACCTAAACAAAGTATCGTTGTTGACACATGAGGAGTACTTCGAGAAGATTGCACAGTACGCAGACCCGTGTAAGAAAGAAAAGTCATTCTTGCTCGATCTACACCGCCGGTCATTCCCGCAATGGAAATTCGAGTTTGAACAAGGGTTCAACATCTGCCTGTACGGGTATGGCTCAAAGCGTCCTCTTCTTCAGAATTTCGCCGATTGGCTGTATCAGAAGAATAGCTCCGCTCCGCCATCTATTGTGGTTGTAAATGGCCATACACGAAATATTTCCATTCGATCGATATTTGCCACCGTTGTCACTGCCATCCTAGGTGCTGATATTCCATCGAAAATGGGTGCTCAACCAATAGAGGTCTTGGAATTGTTACAGTCCGCACTGAAGTCGCGATCCTCACAGAAGCCGATTACCGTCCTGATTAATTCCATTGATGCTCCTCCCCTCCGCCGAGCTGCGAGCCAAGCACTTCTTGCCCGACTGGCAGCGACACCCAAGATACACCTTCTTGCGACGGCTGATACACCGAACTACTTGTTGATGTGGGATATCAGTCTCCGTGATCAGCTCAATTTCGTTTTTCACGATTGCACAACATTTGCTCCCTTTGATATAGAATATGATGTCGTGGAGGAAGTGCATAATCTGCTCGGTCGTAAGGGTCGCCGTGTCGGAGGCAAGGAGGGTGTGGAATTCGTGTTGAAGAGTCTTCCAGAGAACGCACGAAATCTGTATCGACTACTTCTTACTGAGATCATATCGATGTTCGACGAGGGACACAATTCGGAAGATGAAATGGATGGTGGAGTAGGAGGCAACGGCGATGCGAAGGATGAGATGGGCATTGAATTCCGCGTGCTGTACCAGAAGGCTACCGAAGAATTCATTGCTTCGTCGGAGATGATGTTCCGGACGTTGCTAAAGGAATTCCACGACCATCAAATGATCACATCGAGGCTGGACGCCAGTGGAATGGAGATCCTGGGTGTTCCGTTGCCACGAGACGAAATGGAGGGAGTCCTAGAGGATCTGGTGTTGAGTTGATGATCGAGATTTGCATAAGGCGCCATACATGATCATGATACCCCTGTATAACAATGTAGTATAAATAAGCGGAGCCGTTGTCAGAAGTAACAACAGCCTTTGAATCGATAGGATACATTATTATCTTTTCCGTATATAGTTTCGTATGTACATATAGTACACGTCGCCTCAATGGCACAGTAATCTACACCAACAGTCCCTCTATCGTTTTTTCCACCTACCATTGGCTCCATCCAAAACCATCCCCCCATCCATTATTCAAAACTGCGCAAAAGCCGCAAGAGCCATCGTCACCCCAAAACTAATCTTAAAGGGCTTATTCTGTGACACAGCCTTCTGCAAATCAACACTCTTAACATATTTCTGCAACCTATTCACAGGAAGCACATTATACCCCTTCGCGGCAGCCCACTACCACCCCCAAGCGTCAGCCAAAATGAACAATCAACCACTGGCGAGAAGATTATCGAACCTACCTCAACAAAAACAACTCCCATCCCCAACAGCACAACTAGAACCCTCGAAAACGCCCTCAACCCAACCCCCACAACAAGCCCCAGTACGCTCCCAAGACTCACCTGCCGCATATTCGACGCCGTCAAGATCCCGCTAGATCTTGTGGTTCCTTGTTTGAGCATTGAGGGGTCGTTGCGGTCCATTGTCCAGCTTGAGTCGGGTGACTCGGGTCGCGAGTAGGGAGCGCTATATTGGCATTGTATTGGGGCGGCGCGGAAGGGGGAGAGGGGGTTTAGGGAGAGGGAGAGGCCGAGTCCTATGCCTAGCACGGCTGAGGTGCGGGTTAGGAGGATGGACATTGTTGGGGCAATAGGTAGGTGTTGTTCGTATAACTGTTATGAGTTTCGATGGATGCTTGGTGGGATTATAGAGGAATGAAGCTTTTTGGGCTAGAAGAAGATGTGTTAATAAGTTATAGGGAGAGAGAATGTTCAGGGATGAAGATGTTGGAGATGTCGATCTACATCTCGATGCGGAGGGAGGCAGTGACGTCACCTCGGTTAGATCTGTGGGATAAAGATGCATAGGCTTAGTAATCTATTTGTGATTATGTAGTGAGAGTTCTGAATGGCTCGGGAGGTTTATCCTCTTGATATACGAGTGCATATCATAGTCAACGCAGGGGATAGTATCCCTTTATATAAGTAAACGGTATGGAAGTTCTTTTAACACATTCTAACGGTCAAACATTTGTAGTCTGTATGATTTGTAGGTTTAGTTGCCTCGATGAGGGCCAGAACTGTTTTCCTCTACTGAGAAGATATTCGATAGACAAAAGGAAGCGCCACCTGACAGATTGTGGTTTACCGCAGGGAATTAAGCTTAAGATTGAAGTGGGGACAGGTAGATAGTGTACCACATACTTGATCGCATATCTACGGGTATTCAAGGCATACTAGCCACGAGAGGCGACCATTAGGATTGTGATAGACCACATGACAAAGGCATTAGCAGACCGGTAAGGATCCAGGTGAAAATCTAGCAGTTTCAATAAGCTTTAACTTGAGACAGGATAGTATTGTGCATAATTCAAACAATTAAACTATTTTTTTGAGATTGACATATAGAGAGCACTGAATATACAATAGGCACCAGTTCCGCCCCCGCGGAAGTTTCCGGCTCCTTAGTAGCTCGTTCACCAGGGGCTAATTGAATGAGTCAAATACCACGTTACTAACCGTTTATACATATGGTAATTTTTACTTTAAGCAGAAGGTAAGGTAGGACTTAGAGTTATTAACTAAGAAATTAGGCGACTTGTACCATCCCCAAACGGCAGTCTTTAGGAGGGGACAGTTGTCTCGCCCATTATCTATCAAGATAATTGCAACCAGTACAGTTTCTTGCTTATACACATTTCGATGATTTCCTTTGTTGAATTCAGTATCTGCTCGGCGCACACACATATTTGACCCTTATCTCCAACAATTGCTTGAGAAGATTACCTATGATTCGTTCTAGATCTTGGTGGTTAAGTTTTACATAAAATCCGCTCATTTTTATGGTAGAGAGAAAAAATACCTGGGCGGTGGGTGCTCCCACCAATAAACACTGTGTTGATCTTGGCCACCGGACAGGGACAATAACTCCGGGTAGGTACCAATACAATTGGAGGTGTCCGCGGGAAACCGGTGAGCGGCTGGGTTTGGCATGTACACAGTAATTGCAAAAGTTTCCGGCCGATAGTTTGGTAAACTTTGCAAGAATACCATGGAGGGGCAGTGGCGATCTGATTGGCCCACCTTTCCGCGGACAGGCTGCCTGAGGGAAAAATCGGCGGGGTGAACAAGGGGAAAAGAACGATAAGTGGGTTCCATGGACACGCCCTGTGTGGTAAGATGGAAGTTTGGTTGTCTCTATGCGGCGATTGCCTTCGCTGTCGGTTGAGTCACCATCCTTCTCCCTCTTAAATATCCCGGTAGCTCGGTTTCCTTCTTCTTTCTTCCCTCGTTCTCAAGTTCATCATTCTTCCTCTTCTCACTAGTCCTACTACCTTCATACCTGACAATTCCTTCCGCAATGTCTTCTCAGCAGAATGGAATTAACGGAGCTTCCGCCTCCAACGACTTCACCGTCAAGGCTGGTTTGGCCCAGATGTTGAAGGGTGGTGTTATCATGGACGTTGTCAATGCCGAGCAGGTAAGCATCTTTACCCGGATTTCTATTCATTGGACGACTCTAATAGGGTACCCGTATAGGCTCGCATTGCCGAAGAGGCTGGTGCCGCCGCCGTCATGGCTCTTGAGCGTGTCCCCGCCGATATCAGAGTTGAGGGTGGCGTGGCGCGCATGTCTGACCCTAGCATGATCAAGGAAATCATGGAAGCCGTTACCATCCCCGTGATGGCAAAGGCCCGTATTGGACACTTCGTCGAATGCCAGGTAGGAGCTCGCTCTACTAGCCACTCTGCATAGGCTGACAGAAGCTGACAATACTTATGTTAGATCCTCGAAGCCATTGGCATCGACTACATTGACGAATCCGAAGTCCTCACCCCCGCCGACGACGTCTACCACGTTACAAAGCACAACTTCAAGGCTCCGTTTGTCTGCGGTTGCCGTAACCTCGGCGAGGCTCTCCGTCGTATCTCTGAGGGCGCCGCTATGATCCGTACCAAGGGTGAGGCTGGTACCGGTGACGTTGTAGAGGCTGTTAAGCACATGCGCACCGTCAACTCTCAGATTGCTCGTGCCCGCGCCATCTACCAGTCTTCTCCCGACTTTGAGCCCGAGCTCCGCGCTTTCGCTCGTGAGCTTGAGGTTCCCTACGAGCTTCTGCGTGAGACCGCCGAGAAAGGTCGTCTCCCTGTTGTTAACTTCGCTGCTGGTGGTGTTGCCACCCCTGCCGATGCCGCACTCATGATGCAACTGGGCTGCGACGGTGTGTTTGTCGGTTCGGGTATCTTCAAGTCCGGCGATGCGAAGAAGCGTGCCAAGGCTATCGTCCAGGCTGTGACTCACTACAAGGACCCTAAGGTTCTTGCTCAGGTCAGCGAGGGTCTTGGTGAAGCCATGGTTGGAATCAACGTGTCACAGATGCCCGAGGCTGACAAGTTGGCTAAGAGGGGATGGTAGATATACCCTAATCGTTGTCGTCGTTTCGTTCATTTGCGGGCGTTAGAAAAGTTGGCATAGTGTCAATTTAAGACTATATTCTTTTTGTTGATATCACTCGCCCGAACATCAGGAAGATGTACTGTACATTGTTGATTACGAGCTATGAGCATATGCAAGCATCATTTTCATCGTCCACTGATCTTTGTCCGGATTTCCGAAGCTGTAAATTGGTGGGACATGAAGTTGTAACACCATAACTCTGAATTCAAGTTATTAAGCTATCCGGAAAAGAAATACAGTTAAGATATCATGGATTTGTCGTAGTTTGACCCGTCGACATCTATCATTGAATGTCGTCCCGAGGCAGACATTTTATCTCAGGTACCAGATGAGGGATTCAGGAACCTACCAATCTAAGGTTCCAACTAGTTTAGTATGCGTTCCTACGCCCATGAATCGTACCAATGGACAGGAAGATCACCGAATCTTACACACAAGGCCAGTCAGCAACTGATGATCTTGGATCCATTCAATTGCCAGATAAGGCAGGTGCGATGAATTGCTATTTCAGGTAACAGATCACCTTACATGCGGGCTTTGAGTCGTACTGGTAATACTCCAGATTACAAAGGTTTCGTCCTTTATTTCAGAATATCCCGTAATACCATTTCATCACAGTGATCTTACCTCGGTATGTATCATCTCCAAAATCAACAACTGATCATCTTTTCACGATAATATACTACTTACTTACCTTTCATCCAACAGCTGTCTACAAGGTATTCTAGCAGCTCACCAACAAATGCCTTACCTCTAACCATTTAAGAAAATGCAACCAACCCACCAACCAACAAATTCAACTTCTAAAATGTTCCCCGAAATCCCATCTAAAACCCTCCCCCAATACAAACCCGAAAACGCCTCCGAATCAACAACAACAGCAATCCTCCTCACCCCACCCTCTGAAGAAGACCCGACCTCCCAAATCCTCCCTGACAACAACCAACCCACACACGACAACAATGCCATCCTCGACCTCTTCAAATCAACCTTCCTCCCCGCAGCGCACACCGCAACAACCTCCCTTCTAGACCTCATGCACCGCCGGCCCGTCCTCTCGACCTTCCTTTTGGCCCAGTTCCTCTGCGCGTGTATCCCGATCGGGTTGTTTGTCTTAGGGGCGATCGTCTCGGTGGCTGTGGCGCTGATAATATTTTCTTGTGTTGCGGTTATGGTGCTTGGGCCGGTGCTTGTGGGCATGTGTGTTTTGGGGGTTTGTATTTGGGGG
>MBFL02000301.1:0-43329 GCA_001696595.2 Aspergillus hancockii
GGTTCGCGGGTGGTGGTTGTTGGTGGTGGTGGTGGTGTAGCTTCTTTGGTCATGGTCTTTTGGGAGAAGGGGAGGGGTTTTTGAGAAAAGAATTGCTGGAGATGCGGTGTATGAGCTGCGCTTGGTGGAGAGGTGATTCGTTTGATGATACGCGTGTAGGGACGCGTATCGCGTTTAATGAATGGGCTTGGCGGCATTGAGGTGTTTGTGCTGTTTGCATTGTTGTTGGTCGTCGTTAGGCGTGAAATAGTTAATCAGGTCACATTTGGAGTGGTGGAAGGTTGCAAATCTTGCAAAGCTTGATGTTTACACTCATTGGCGGATGAGGAGAGTATTGCTAAATACGGGATCTATGGTAAATGACCGCCCATATCCAATAGAAATAATCCTAGGGGAACAGGTGATTGTAAGTGCTCAGTTTTTGTAATGCTATTTTGTAGAAAGTTCTAAAATCTTGGGTCAATGACTGTGGAGAGTTACCGACGCCCCGCAAATGCCAATGAGGTACGGTTGTTTTAGCCTCGGTCCGTGGCAGCTGAGTAGGAGCATTCTCAGTTGATCTTCCTGCATTTATTGCCCGGACTCCTGTCTTCATAATGATCGTGCTGGCCTCTTTGCGATCTAGACATCTATCTCGCTAACGACTAATTGTAAATCAGGAATATAACACCATTCTTCTGCAGTCCTAACCCCTGTCAGCCATGGCCGGAGCTGTGCGCCAGCCAATTGACATTCCGTCATTGGAGCGGTATCTCAGCCAGAACGTGCCAGAGATCAAGGCACCGTTAGATGTGAAACAGGTGAGCATAATGCAATCCGGTGAAGAACATGACTAACTTTTCGCAGTTTGCATTCGGACAGTCGAATCCGACTTACCAGCTGACTGGCGCCGATGGGAGGAAGTATGTGCTGCGCAAAAAGCCCCCGGGCAAGCTCCTATCGAAGACAGCACACAAGGTCGAACGTGAATACAAGGTCATCCATGCACTAGAACAGACGGACGTCCCGGTACCAAAGGCATATTGTCTCTGTGAGGATAGCGGTGTGGTTGGGACTCCGTTCTATGTCATGGAGTTTCTAGACGGTCGGCTATTTACCGATCCTGCGATGCCGGGAGTCAGTGCTCAGGAAAGAAACGCATTGTATGTTGTCCTCGTACGTCATCATAAGAAATTTCAATTACTAAGATCCTCGCAGGTGGAAGGCGGCTGTTCAGACCCTGGCCAAGTTCCATCGGGTCGATCCCAAGTCAGTTGGTCTCGAGACTTTCGGAAAGCAGTCGGGTTACTATAATCGACAGGCCTCAACATTTACAGCGGTGTCCAAAGCACAGTCCCAAGCAGTGGATATTGAAACTAAGGAACCTGTGGGTGAATTGCCGCACTTTATGGATATGGTGCGCTTCTTCTCGAACAAATCTACTCAGCCGCAAGATCGAGGCACACTGGTTCATGGGGATTATAAGATCGACAATATGATCTTTCACAAGACTGAACCCCGCGTCATTGGCATTCTGGACTGGGAAATGGCTACCGTGGGGCATCCATTGTCAGACTTCTGTAACCTCACGAGTCCATACTATCTGGACGGAACCGACCATACGACAGACCAGTTCCAACCCAGCAAGGTGCCCGGATTGCCCGCACGTGGTGACTGCGTGCGCTGGTATCGCGAAGTGGCTGGATGGGACCCCACCCCGGACCTTCCCTGGGGTGACGCATTCTTTGCCTTCAGGCTGTCCATCATTCTTCAAGGTGTCAAAGCTCGATATGCTCTGCGGCAGGCGAGCAGTGCCCAAGCAAAGGAGCATGCCAAAAAGACCACCCCATTTGCGTTGGGAGCTTGGGAACGGGTGAAGGCAGTACAGAGCTCCCTGCATCAAAAGGGCAAACTGTAGCTCTTCTTCTACCAGCCCATTCCGACCACTAGGATGAACTTAATGTGGAGCCTGCTCATAGACCTGTGGCGTAAGCCAACGAAGTGTATGCGATAAGCAAGGACGATTGCTAGTAGAATCTACTGGAGCGAGGGTGGTTATTGGTGCAGTGCTCCTTGTCGGGTACTATTAGCAGTTATTTATACCGGGAACCATACGCAATCACGATAATGAGAGCTCGGTAAAGGACGAATAGACTCTGATCTTCATGGCTGTAGAAGAGTAAGGATGGCCTGTTGTCGTCGTATTTGGCAGGGTTTGTGACTCTACGCCTTACTTCTGGATGTAGGGTAAATCAGTTTTTCCTTGTTTTCTTTTTTCTTTCGATCGGAGATTCGGAAGACGAGTCTCGTATATGCGCCAAGTGATTAGCGGTCCAGTGAACTGTCCCCCACGTACTGTCAGCAGTGAGCCGCTTGGACCATGATAATTGGGTGCGGCTCATGTGCTTTGTTTTCTCTGTTGCCTCATGTACGTACGAAAGGCCGGGCAACTCCGGCGCATCGATTAGGTGTCACAACCCTTCTACTAGTAGATCCAATTCAATACCAATGCAAACAGGATGGGTTTGCATCCCAACTCTGTAATACAATCAAATAAACACAATCATCAAGTAGGTACCTAATAGGTAGTACCTACTAATAGCCAAATCAGGACGACGGACAGTGTGTACGTGCTCCTTGACTAACTTTAGCACTTTCTCCCACACTAGTAATCATTTTCCACAGTGGAACCTTCCAATCTCTAGCCAGGATATTCTCACCTATTGGCCTATTGGCCCACAACCGTTGAACACCATACCACCCTAAAAGAAAAAAATGCCCCGATCTCAGAGATCCCTGCAGGTTAATCGTTCGATGGCCGAAACGGTGCCTCACCATGCGCGACTGGCGAGGGATGATCAGCCCGACGCTTACCCGAAATCTTCCCACCTCATGATGTAAAATACCCGACCGTATTATGGGGGAATCAGGATGCTTGGTAAATTAATTGCACCATGAGCTAAGATGGTTGGGGAAGTGATGTGCCCTATTTACTTTTGCGTTGTATCCAGTACTAGGAAGATATGGGGCCCGGAGCGGGCCGCATTTGTGTTGGGGACAATATTACCTATCGGTGTTGCAAGCATCAGATTCCTGTGTATGTACTGGTGGAGTACGACCCTATACTACAAGATAAATCAGAGAGTGTGTGTAAGAGAGAGAGACGGGGGCAAAAAAAGAAACTATGGGGAGGGGGGAACGTTGACGAATGTTTGATTGAATGTGCATGGATGTTAGAGTAAACTCTGAAAATCATTAATCGGCCTCTATAAGTAACGACCGTCAGGGTAAAATAGGCAGCCCTCAAAAATCCCATTGAAGAGGCTGGAAGAGAAAGAGGGGCTTTCCCGGCCAATTGCGAGATGTCTTTATATCCATCTGAGCGGAGCACCCTGGAACGTTGGACAGAAGACTTGTCCATGTTCTGCATCCTGCTGATGGATCTGCAATCAACGGAGGGAAGACGATCTGCGAAATTGGTTTCATTGACGATTGACACCATACTGCTCCAAGTAATCGTATATTGTCTCGGTGGATCTTGCCCTCGATCTCCATCCTCGTCCTTTTGCCTCTTTCGGCGACAACAATACTGAAGTGGCTTAATGCTTGTTGCTATAGTAGCGCCTCATATCATGCCGTAGAAGAAGGATCGGGGAGGAGACCGGAGCTCCTGGGACGAACGGCAGCCAGTTTTCCCATCAGTCAAGCTCGATTGTGCACCACCGACGTAGTACTGTGGATGCATAATGACTGACCATAGTTTCTGGTCACCAGCCATGAGTAACTGCTACAGTTAACTTACAGAAGTAGTGCGATGGCCCAAGTGGAGAAGTCCAACGTGGGGCTACATCGCTGGCCCGATCATTTCCTGCAGAGTGACAGGCCGTAGCACGAAACCACCCACCCTGGTCCTGCCCTGATGAGTCCCTCTCTCTTTTCTCCCCTCAGATCATCTGGGAGGTCCCCATTGTTTTTGGACTACAAAATATCTACCGTGCTTCGTGCAGCCTCAATGAACACGCGTGATTCTTCAGGCCCACGCTAAGCTCTCATACTTTTCTGCAAAAGTGCCCATCCCTATTTGTTATTAGGATCCTGACTGGCTGCAATCTGAATCAAATGGCGGAAATCACCCCAGTCCTCGTCCCAGGGTCCTACTACCACCCCTATCGCTGTCTACTAATTATGTATCATGGACGGAACGACGATAAAATTACCCGGAGATATCAACCTAGGGTTAATAATAACAATGGCTTGCAAGTCATGATCACGGGCCGGGATTTTGTAGGCCAGTTCTCGAGACCATGCTCGGTTTTACTCAGTCCTCGGTAACTTCAATCCTGGTTCCTCATTACTTTTATTTTATTGTTTTTATTTTTGAGAAAGCCCTAATTTTTGATTATGATTGTTTTTCTTTCTCCCCTGGCACACAACGAACGCTTTGATCCGGTTGATTCAGGGTTAATGACTAGTGACAAAGGAGACTAGACTGGAAGTAGCACTAGGCATGGTATGTGGTGGCGGTCAAGCCAGCCAGGGAGAGTTACAGCCTTGTCGCCTTAACTCTTAGGTACAGACGCGGAATACCTTTCGGAGAAATTTGGTCCTGGTGATTAATAAGCCAATAGTAGCAACATAGCACACACAACAAGGGACTATTCCAACAACGATTTAGAATGAGAAAAGAAAAGAAATTAATTATTATTATCATCATTATCAATTTTTTTTTAAAAAAAAAAAAGGAAAGACAAGCCGCATTAGTTGTAGTCATGAACACATCGGCAATCAAGTCATAAACAACCTAATCTTGACTCACACCCTCCCGGGTCAATCTTCAGTTTTGAGTAGCAAACGAGTGCCCAAAGTTCCACGGCGGTTCGGTGCAGAAGAACAGTTCAGCCTCCTCGTTTTTGGCCTTCCGAACCCCGCCAATCACCGTGCATCCGCTGAGAGCCTCAAGTGCTCCCGAATCCTTTAGGTTTAGCGGGATTTGTGGGACTGCGGCTGGTTCGGCCTCGTGGACGTGCCATGAAGAGGGTGATTGTCGCGACGAATACGGGAGAATTAACGTGGTAGAGTTCGGATGTGATCGAGTCAGAAATGATTTAAATGACTATGATCTGATTTGAAGATTCAATGTTGTATCTACATGGATTAGGAGTAGTGGTAGTATATCTCTCCGAAGTACCGCCTTCACTGGTTTCTCCATCTTGTCCTCAGTGGCTGTCTGGTCTTTGGTCACTTTCTCACCCTCAACTCAGGTCACTGTCTGTCTCTCTTTTTTTCCTTCCCCCCTGGTGCACACCCCACTTTGTGTTTGGCGCGACTGGAGTCAGCTTCCAGCCCGCCATCTTCCTCCCGACGTCTCCATCCTTTTTCTACTTATTTTCTTGGAATTCAATTCCGGATCGTTCAAAGGGAGGGGACTCCATAATTTATGTTTATTCCCCAAATGATGGGCAACAGACTCGATTGACGAAAAAAGCGGACAAAACGTTGACAAGACTGACCTTGCATTGCTGGTCTCTTTTCTTCCTTTTCTTCTCCACCTGCACCGGCTTCCAGCTCGGCCGGTAGTGGATCTCCTTAAGATTCCTTCTCCTCAATGAGAAGAATCCTAGCTGATTTGACCAAGAATCGATTTTGATTGTCTCTGAATATTTTTTTCCCTTTTTTTTTTATTTATTTTATTTTCCCCCTCCCTTTCCTTCCTTGGGTTCTCCAACTGCAACCCCCTTCTCGGTTCTCTACTACTTCTACTACTACTACTACCGTCGCAGAAGCTACTGACCGCTCCGAATTAAACCATTTGCCAGGCGGTCACTCCCGCTTCCAGTACTATTAGCTTCGTTTCCACCAGCCGTTTCTCGTCCATCATATCATTATAACTGTTATAATAGTAATGATCTCTTAAATGCCATTACTATTATCTTGATCGTCAATATTCTTTGTTATTATTACCATTATTACATTTTGTTGTTATTACCATCAATTTCCCTTTTCTCTTGGTTGTTCCATCTAACATTCATTATTCCTACAACCACGGGCGCCGCTGAAATTATGACTTAGCCATAACTGTTGTTTTTCTCTTTTCCCCCACTTGTTTCAAAGTCGGCGGCTACTACGGTGTCGTCGCCTGGACTATCACCATCGTTATCATCGCGTACCTTGGGCAATTATTCCATCCTCGTTATCCCTCTTGCCATTTGATCGATCCGCCCACTACCCACCAATCTCCCGGAGACCGGTGGTTCTCAACCTCATGCGGAGGGCGCATCGTCTCCATCTTCAACCGTGACGTGCAAATTGTCTCCGTTTGAGCCTCATCTTTAAAGCCGGCGGGTGCCTGGATTCTGCCGTGTACTCGGTGCCTCAAGATCCTTCAGTAGGTGAGCTTATTCTGGGTTTGAGAACCCACGATCTTCCCTTTATTCTTTTGTTCTTTCTACTTTTATTATTTTTATTTTCCTTTTTTCCTATCCACGGCAAAAGCGGCAAAGTCGGACATCTTGATGCAAGAAAAGAAATAGAAAAAATTAAGTGCTCCACACTCCTAAATCACATCTCATTCCTGTTCCTGCTCGACGATGTCTCCTGCGCCACGGAAGTCGTGGCGATTGGTCTAATGTCAGGTGGTTTCCCCGACATGGCAGTATCTACTCATGGGGTCTCCATCTTTCCTTCCATCGGAGTTTGATTGATTCCACAACCTCCGCAAGAATGGACGATTGCTTGTCCTTTTAATCGCCACAATCGTGGCTTTTTGTTTATTGTCTTTTTTTCTCTTTTTTTTGCCTATTCGTTTGATGTCTTGCATTTTGGAAGCCTTTTCTTTCTACCGTTGTTATGATCTTTACACATGTTACCATCCTTATCAGACCCCTACTCAATGATTCATCTGTCTTCTTCGTATTATGAGTACCTCTAGTCTTATTCGCTGCGGTCATATCTTCTAAGATTTTGAGGTACGCATACTAACAAGCAACAGGGTACTTGTGGCTCAATTGATTGGCAAAATACGTTTCCATCTATTGTTTTCGGGTGTGCGTTTACTGAGCGGGCAGCTTGGGCTCTAAATCGGTATTTCAACACGTTCAGGTCAAAGGGTGATCAAAAAACCCCAACGTAAAGAATAGAAGGTGTGGCGCACCTGATGCGTCCAAAACCGCCGCCTCCATGACAGAATCATATGATCCCGAGGAAGACCGTCGTTCCCCGGGGCTGGAGGTTACACAACCGGATTATAAGTTGAAGGAATCACCTCCTCCTTTTTTAATCAGGGATTCCAAGGAGCCCGAAGGCGAATATAAAATTTCTGAAGGCGAGGGAACATCGGACTGTTCCCGTAAGCGCCAATCGAACTTTTCCCAGCCCGGAACAACTGAGGGCAACTCGGTGCTGATCAGCTATATAGACCCTAACCGACCTGACATTGCCAATTATGAGAGATTAAACCCACTTCGCGCGGATCACTTCCAAAGTTCTTCTTTGAGTGATCGGCTGGAGAAGTCTAAGCCAGAGAAGCCAAAGTCAGAGAGTCCCGTGATAGAGCCGGACGAGCCTATAAAACCTCAGCCCTCACAGGCAGATCCAGCAGAAGCCGCTCGGCACGCTCTCGAATTACTAGAGCCAAAGCCCAGTGCCCCGTTATTGGAATGTCCGGAGGATTCTCCCTTAAAACTACTGAACCATGTGTCACCTCCCGAGCGTGTTTGGAAAGCTGAGCCAGAGTCTCCAAAGATTTTTCAGCCGCCGCTTGCCGCACCAAACATTACAGAAAAGATATCATTCAGTCCTGCATCACCATTAAGTCAATATGTGATACATTCGGCTCAGGATGTGCTACCCCCATTCCATTCACCCGACACTACTACTACACTACCTCCCATTCAAACTGCACTACGTGGAATTCCTCATGTTAAAGAGCCTTCCGGGCGCGCTAATGGGCCGTCTTCATTTCCTCTACCACCAGTGACGGCTTCCTCTCCGCCAAGTATCAGGAGCGATCCTCCAGTATGGGAACAAGTTCCACGACCGGGGCAATTTGCACCCCCTCAGGTCCCTCCTAGCCCTTACTCGCATTTGTCACCCGCGAGTACGAAAGACTTGTCAGCTGTGTCTTCTCCAGCGTCGCAAAACTCATACTGGAGACCTGCTCTTAAATCTGACATACCTTACATTACGTCGACATATGACATTGCACATTCGGCAGCAAAAAGCCCTGCAACAAACTATCCAACACCCACAGATCAGACTCCGGGGGGAACTTGTGAACGGACATCCTTCAATACAAATTCGCAACCAAATGGAGTTGTCCCTACGGGGTCATATAAATGTCGCCATCCAGGGTGTACTGCTCCACCATTCCAAACACAATATCTATTAAAGTAAGTCGCAGCGCTTCGACACAAACCATGGATCTGCCTATCTATTCGGTTTCCTTGAGCCAATGCTGATTTACGGCAGCTCCCATGCAAATGTTCATTCACAAGATCGTCCTCATTTCTGTCCCATTGAAGGCTGTCCTCGTGGGTTGGGCGGGAAAGGGTTCAAACGCAAAAATGAGATGATCCGGCACGGTCTTGTTCATAACTCCCCCGGCTATGTCTGCCCTTTCTGCCCAGACCAACAACACAAATACCCACGACCAGACAATCTACAACGGTAAATTTCCTTGACCTAGGATATGCACTGTTATTATACTAACTGAGTCAGACACGTGCGAGTCCATCATGTTGACAAAAACAAAGATGACCCAGCGCTCAGACAGGTTCTTTCTCAGAGGCCAGAAGGCAGCGCGCGAGGGCGGCGCCGTCGAGCCAACGCATAATCAATGATATATGAAGTTGAAGTTGCATCATACGTATCACGATACTCTTCGTTACCTGTGAGAAGATGGCTTTCTCACTGAGAATGACGCGGTCATCCTCACGTTGTTTTGTGATTTCCCCCTTTTTTTTTCATATGTATTTGATGTACACTGTGCATGCATTATGAATTTCTCATATCGTTCTCTTTGTCTTGCGTATTGTTTACTTGTTCGAGATACCAGATGTCTAGAGTTACGAGTCATATTCATCGTTTGTCATTCGTTTAATGCCCGGATATACGCTTCGTGTCACTGGTTCATGATGAAGCGTGGGATTGTACAGGATTCGCGGTTTGGCGTCTAGTGCATTTTGTTGTTCTATTTTTCCTACCCTTCTACTACGTTTTCTTCTTTTGGATACGCTCCAATCTCTCTTTTTTTTTTTTTTTTTTTCTCTTTCTCTTACGACTACATCTAGGAAGCTGCGGCGTCTTTTCGCGGATATGATTATGAGGCTTCACGCTTATAATGGGAGTCAAAAGTGATAGCCAGCTGAAATAGTTCGACAGAATACATGTTCATCGACAAGGAAATGTTCTAAAAGTACAGAGCAGGGTTTCTCCCTTTCATTTTGTTCATTTTGTTCTTCTGCCTGTTTGGGTTTGTGTGTTCGCCCATTTTTACACCCCCCCTGCATAGACAGCGATCGCAGCACTTGCAATTCAACCAAACAGTGTCAGGGTTCCCTCCGTTTATGGATTCGTCTCACATGGTCTTTCATGTTGTCCACCCGACTAAACATCCTCTGGCACCCCTCCCATTCGCACCCCACCAGAGGATTATGCTTTGCCTCATGTCGGTCCCGGTCCTTCTTACTCGAGAAGCCACCCTGCACCGCCTGCGGGCAGCCGTTGTGCCGACAGAAGAGGTGTTTTCGGTGACGATTATAATGCTTTCGGAGATCGCAACCACGCCGGAAGACAGTCTGTGATGTGCAGCCCGGGTAGGCACACCGCCAAGTATTATCCGGGTTGGGAATACCGTAGTTGGTCAAATCCTTGTGACTGAGTGTTTGATGTTGTGGTGGTGGTACATCTGACTCAGTTGTACTAGCGATGTGCATAGATGAGGAAGAAGTCTGGCTCATAACATCTAGTGCCGACGTCGACCTCTGAGGCAAATATGATTCAGCATAGTACTCTGAAGGCCTCTGTGTCGACAATGAAAGTGGCAGCCAATCTTGCTGATGAGGCGCAAAGTATTCATTGGCATGTGAAATGGCAGTAGTATCAAAGGAATGGGAGTCACGAGTGGGCATAATGATATCTTGCGCTGAGGAGTCAAGATGGGGACGGCGATATGCATCTAATTGGTTCTGATAGAAGAAATTCTCCATGTCTGTCTCCTGCAGATGCACCCGCTCCATGCTGTACGGGATCATCTCTGCCATATCAGTCATGTCGGGGAGGCTATAGCGCTGGAATGTTGGTGGGGTGTAGAGTTGCTGTTGGTGCCCTTGTTGCTGTGGACACGAGCGCATGGAGGAATACGAGGAGGGATAAGAAACACTTTCTGGCGTGCTTCTCGAAGACATCGGAAGAGAACCAGGTGCGGTGAATGCAGTAGTGAATGCTGGCGGATAGCGCTTGCCTGCCGCCGGTATCGAGATGCCGAGTCCGTGTGCTGTTGTGCACTCTCCTCCTCTTCCTGATAGATCAAATGCGGTGGCGGTCTCCATGATGTGACCCATATAAGATCACAGCGACAGTCGGGTAGCGATGACAACAGCCGTGATCAGTATATAGAAACCTTCTCTCGAGTACTAGTAAACCTCAGCGATATATGTCTGGATATATGTCTGGATATAGGTATAGATATAGATAGATAGATAGATATCAAAGGTAAAAGAAAGAATTAAAAAGGTTGAACCTGAATATAAACTACCAAGATTAAAAAAAAAAAAAAAAAAAAAAAAAGGGAAAAAAAAAAAAAAAAAAAAAAAAAGGGAGATAAAACATCATTAATAAGTATGCACACTAGTACCACGTTTTATTTCCCCCGTTTTCCCCTGTCCAGAAGTATAAGACAGAAAAATGACAAATGTATATAAGCAGTGACATCAACGGCCCACGTTTATCGACCGTTGCGAGGGTAAGACGTGGTGGCTATGCACAGTTGGAGCTGACACTCCGGACAGGGTTAGTTGGACCATGTTCTAGGTGGACTTCGTATCTGACTGGGCTCATTGACCGTGGTAGTAAATAGAATTTTTTCGGAAGTCGAAACCAAGTTGATTGATTCATCAGTTTTTGGACCAGTCATTGTTGATTATTCTTACTTATTATTATTACTTTTCTCGGTCTTTTTACTTTAAAGCGGAAGAGTGTGTGTGTGTGTGTGTGAATTGGATGTAGGTACATTGCTGGGACTCGTCCACGTGGATTCACTTATCTCACGGCCATGTTATTTTGAAGAGGAGCCATAATTGTAATAAAAAAATAATGATGATAAACTCAAGTCAGAAACATTATACCTAAACATAGTAAAAAGAATTATCTGGACCCTTTGTCTTTCCACGAGCGAATGGAGGGTTATTCTCACGTGGAGTCGAGTCGAGTCGAGTCGGGTCATTGCCATCGATCGTAGCTGAGACATCCACCCCCCGTATGTACATACCAGTGTCTCTTTCCTTTTTCATCAATCGATCAATACATCGGCTACATACATGAGATTCTTAGACAAATTACTATTATTATTATAATTAGCATTTGTCGAACTGGGGCCATGGATTGAAAGAGACAGACAAACACAAGAAGACCCAAGAAAAATAAAATAAAAACCATAATTATAAGAGACAGCCAATAACAGCGTGGGAAATAAGACCAGTGCCCTTCGACTCTACAGGACGGACCATCCTGATTCGCTGGTTCGGATAACGATCTACGCACCGGATTACCCTAACAGCCCGCGTCATGTTCTCTTCAGATTGGACACCTGGTAGGGCTGAAGGCCATGCAACTCGCGCGCCCCAAGGCCATGGGATTAGGTGCTACCTAGGGTAGGTAGTATTACCTTGGATATGGGACCGACCGACCTACTGACGAATTGGATTAGGCCTTTTTTTTTAACTTTTGAGTGTATAGGGCTGGTCTAATTGAAAGAGGAGGATTGGGCGAGGGAGGAGGGAGGGGGGAAGAGAATGTGTTGAAAGTCGTTGAAAGTACTACTGTGACTGGTTCTTCATGCTTGCAGAGACCCGGGCTCGTGCATCAGTCACTCCGTGTTCGGGGATACCCTAGAGGATGTACATTGCTTATCCAGGGAAAACAAAAAAGAAAAAAGAAAAAGAAAGGAAAGGAAAGGAGTCAGAGCCTCAGCCCCTCACTAACTCACTTACTACTCTCCCCGCACCGGGCCCCGGAGTGTCCGTTCCAGAGGACTGGACCGACCCAAACCGGCACTTCCGACAACACGGGAACGGAGGACCGTGGTTGACAGGGTGTGAATGAGTGATAGTGATTAATGGCGCCATTCGGTAGATTGAAAGTCAGATTAGATACCTTGGGGATTACTCTACGGTGCAGGTGCCAAGGTGTGGCCTGGATTGGGATTGTGGAAATGTTCAGGCCCCCCGCGCAAGGCTGGGGCTTGGAAGCCAAAATGGAATAGATCGGGGATCAAGGCCATGGCTGAAGGCGGGATCGAGTTTCTGTCCACCGCTCCCGGATAAGCCTCATTCCCACCGTTCTTGCAGCGGTTGACAACAGATATGCATAGATCGAGTCCGCGTATTGGTTGGTTTGCCCATGTGGGGTGGATGGGTCAACGAAGTCATTGGAGGAAGACTGCAATGGAGACGCCACCAGACCTGCAAAAGAGCGGTGTCATAGCTGTTCAATAGTTTCTATATTCCTATCTTGAACCTGTGCGACCTACGATTCTATAGAATTTGCGAAAAGAAGAGCCGAAAAATTAAAATAAAAACAGGTCATGAAGTTTGGGTCTGCGTTTGGGGTGGCTGGTCTTTTCAGCTCACTGCTGACCTTGGAAAGACATTCTGGCCCCCCGAAAGTCTTTGTTCTGGTCGAACGTATCATATCCTCTATCCTTGTCGGGATGTCTATCATATCACACAAAATAATACCCTGGTATGAACCAAAAAGATGGAAAGAAACAAAAAGAAACGAAAAGAGGCGAAAAGAAACGAAAAAGGGAAAACAGAGCGCATCCAACCAGAGCCAAAAGAAAGCAAGCCAAGAAAATGGGTACGTGAGACGGGTATATATATATAGTTCTCTCGGATACTATCCAACGTTATCCATCGTCTATCATGGCGCAGCACCCTCAAGCATCTTCGGCTCTTGGTACGTCTCTGGATTCCGACAACAATGGGGTGGTAACGTCTGGATTCTGAGCCTTATCCACATGATCGTCCGCGCCCCGGTAGAGAATATAGTGTTGGACCATGAAGAGAATGTCGAACAGGATTGAGATGTTCGACAGAAGGAGCTTGATAGGGTTTCCCGTAATGCCGCTCCAATCGTCCTGGAAACTCGAATCGATAAACAGCTGAACGAGAGAGAGGACACCGCCACCGACATCAAGAAGGATCTGACCGATATGCCAACCTTCTGTGGACTTGCGCTTGTAGTTTACCCAGGCCTGAGGTACGTATTTCGTGAACGTGACAAGCAATTTTACATACGAGAGGGAGTATACCTAAATTAGAAAGGGTCCGTATATTAGCGATAGGTAGATCGATCTGGTTCTTGTTGGTTGCTTACCACGTCGATCCATGCCCAGGTCAAGGGATCTTGGCCACCATCGGGACTTTGCCCGAGGACAATAAAAATCAAAATGACAACAGCCGCAATCGAGCCCCAGAAGAGCCCTGCGACCGGCTTACTGACTCTTTGG
Organism: Aspergillus hancockii; assembly: GCA_001696595.2. Classification (NCBI taxonomy): domain Eukaryota; kingdom Fungi; phylum Ascomycota; class Eurotiomycetes; order Eurotiales; family Aspergillaceae; genus Aspergillus; species Aspergillus hancockii. The sequence goes on from MBFL02000301.1 coordinate 13,706, forward strand.
AAGCGTGAGACCTTGAAACCCCATATTTGAGGCCAGAATTGCGTATAAGTCAAGGCGCTCAGGATGATGGCATGGACGGCAAAGATAAAGTCATTGAAGCGCACGGTCGATTCTTCAGATCGGGGATGGCGAGCGGCGTACTGGCGTTGAATCACTGGGGAGTAAAGAAAAGCAGCTGTATACCCTGTGTAACAGACATATCCCAAAGCGTTGATGGTGGGAAAGTCAATTGCTAATCCAACTGTTGAACGCCGCTGGTAGTTGTTGATCGGCTGAGGGTAAAAGGATGCGGACCAACATAACGTACTTCGCCGGCCAGTCATCAGTAGGTTCATCTACATGCAAGACCAACACAGAATCTTGCTAGAATGGTGGAAGAAAAGGGACACATACTATATCCATCCTAAGAGGCTATTTCACAGGGTAGATTAGTAAACTTAAGTACATACATAGCTGAGAGAAGGCGGGGGGATTTCTCCACGCCTCGTTAGTAGTAGTTGGTCTTCACAAAGCACATACCGAGAAAGGGCCTTGAAGAAGATTTCCCCTTGGGAGGACATGGCCCCAGAATCGTGTTACCTTGACACGGTGGTGATTTTGGATATGGATTGATAGGAATGGAAGAATTCAAAGTTCCGGCTATACTCGCCGCCAGGCGACCGACGTTCAGATGAGCAGGAGGTCTGTCTCCTTTGCCTCCGTGGTACTCCGTACCGGATGTGATCTATCAAGACTTGTAGTCCCTTAACATTTCAGCTTTCAAGTTGGAAGATATTGACAACCATTGGGTATGATATCGCTCACCCTTATAATGTCCGGCGACCAGACTTTTTCTAGTAGATCTTCACAAACCTTGAAGTAGAGGAAGTCACAACGAGAAGGACAAATGATCGACTCATGGGACATGAAGCAATCGTCATGGGTTGGCTACTGATAAGATAAGGACCTAGCACGCGATCCCCCCCGCAACGGCAGGCGGTCTGTGGGTGTCTACTTTTAGTCTCTTCCGGGGCTGAGACGGGCTGAGTCAGCCAGCGGCTGGTTGTCCGGGATATGCGCTGGCACGCTAAACCGCAAACGGCAAACAGTTGATCGGACCTAGTTTCCAGACTCCAATGCATCTAATCTGCATTCCAGCCTCAATCTCCCTTTGGTGGCAGACAAGATCGGAACGGATGTTTGTGGCCTCTCCCCTGTCACGTCAATTGCTTTTATTTTTGGTTCCAGTTGACTGTGTAGGATTCATCCCCGTTTGTCCTGACTTTTTCTCACTTTTCACCCACTCTCAATTCTACTTTCCCCGCCTTTTCCTCTAAACTCTCTACATCACCAAGCTGAGACGCGTACGGCGATAAACGTCCTACCAACGGCATCGGCCAATACAAGAATCCCGACTTATCGTGTTCTCGGCGGTTGATATCTACGATTCATAAATTATCGAGTTTCGCGTTCGAATCGGCATCTCTAATTGGCGCATGGTGCATTCTCCGGAGTGGGGGATCTATTAGATCTCCTTTGGTAGTCTATTCCGACATTCCAGTGTCTCGAGATCACCGGTTGAGAGATTATACTTGCCTAAAGTCAGGACATTCAGGATCACCTGGGAACCATGTCGGACCTCACGGCGCCCGGGAGCAGCACGTATGCCTCGGATACTTTACATGTTGGAGATGGAACATGGGACTCGGGGCGCGATACCTTCCTTCTGCCAAATTTGATGGGGATAAACTTTGACACAATGCGCTACAATGGTAAGTAGATCCTCTCCATGCAGGATCCTCTGTTTCTCACATTGATGTCAGGAATGGGAAATCGATTCAAAGATATGCCAGAGTATCATACCCTGATCGTTGTTCACGGTGCCATTGGGGCAATCGTGTTCCTGGGCCTTGTCCCCACATCAATTCTAATAATTCGATATTACTCCCGATGGAATCCATTAATGGCCTTCAAGCTGCACGCCTGGTTCCAAGTCATGACGCTATTGTTGAGTACAGTGGTATTCGTCCTTGGTTGGTTTGCGGTCGGGCCTAAAAGAAGTCTAACAAACCCTCACCACGGAATTGGACTAGCAATTTATGTCATGGTTGTCTTTCAGGTTTTGTGGGGCTGGATACTCCACAAAGTAGAAAGCAAGCGGCAGCGATACCATGTTCCACTAAAATTAGTGGTGAGTCAAGGGAAACAGCACATTCTCAAGAATTCATTGCAAAAGCTGACTTCGGAGGCGTTAGATTCACCGTTGGATCGGCCGGGCTCTTGCTTTGCTGGGACTCATCCAGATTCCTTTAGGACTCACGCTTTACGGTTCGCCAAAGGCCCTATTCATACTATATTCTGTTGCCGCCTTCGCCTTGTTAGTCGCATGGTTTATACTATCATACCTGTATGATGAAGAAGGATACCCCCCTGGAGGTGACTACGATGTTCGACATAGCTATGTCTCAGGACCTCATCCTGGTCCAGGTCCTGGTCCCGGGGAACATCGCCAGAGCAGCTTCGGTCGGATGGCCGCCGCTGGAGCAGCAGGAGCAGGTCTAGCTTCATTCTTTAGACGCCGCTCAGGGAGCAGGGGGAGAGAAGGCTACGATGGTTCTCATACGTCTTACACGGAAAAGCTTTCGGATGAAGGGTCGCGACGTGGAGGCTGGGGTGATAAACTATTCAAGCTGGGTGCCCTGGGTGGTGGCGCTTTCCTTGCTAAGAAATTCTTTGACCGGAGACGGAACAGAGAGAGTGACGCAGAATCTGGCCGTTATCGTCCTGCCCGTGCTCGAAGTGACAGTATGACGGAGGAGACAATGAGTAGGATGGAAGATGGTCGACGACCTGAACCAAGTTACAGGACCCCGCTCAATCGCCCACCGAGCCGACCACCAAGCCGACCTCAGAGTCCCGGGTCCTCCTATTACTACAACACTACTTACTTCTCTGACAACGACAATGACCGACCTCATACAGCTCGAAATGCTTTGTTTGGTGCTGGCGCTTTCGCAGCTTTCAAAAACCTTTTTAAGGGTCGCAAGGTAAATGACGACGATCGTCGCGTGGATGAGATGCGCCGTCGAGACATGGAAGAGGAAAGGCTTGCCCGAGCAGATAGCAAACGACGCTACACTGGAGACGGGTATCCCCCTCGACATAGAAGAGCCGACTCGCTCGCCACGACTGATATCTCATCAACTGATATGACACGCCCGCCACGGGGGCCGTTACCTGGAGAGTCGACTTTAACTAGAGATCCTGCCATGTCTGGAGCAGTCGATGGCCCACACTCAAGTATCCCCCCTCCTGGACCCATCCACCATGGCGCAGCTTCGGAGTTGCCAGATCTGCCCTCCTCCCGGATTGATCCCTCCGATATTGCGGCTGGAGCAGCGGCTGGTACTGCACTGGGGGCGGCTCATCGCCGCCGTAGCGGCAGCAGACGCCGAGAAGATGCGGATTCCCCTCCAGTATCGGTGAAGGTGAAGATGCACAACGATGGCCGGCATGTCACGCTCAGAAGGCTAACAGAAGAGGAGGCTGCCGCGAGTCGCGAAGCGAGACGTCGTGAACGGAGAAACTCGCGTCGTCGTGCCGGAAGCGCAAGCTCTCTATCAGGTAATGAAGGAAGCTACGATCGATGGCGGCGCGTTGAGCAGCTAGAGCGCCAACAGCAGGAGCAGATGCAACGGGAGCAAGAAGCTGCCGCTGCCGCTGCCACTGCCGGGATGTCTACTGCTCCCTCTGGAAGTGTACCTGCCTTTGCACCACCCCCGAACATGAGCCATATGGCGCCTCCTCCCCCACCACACGTACCGTCCAGTGTCCCCTACGGTCCAGGAAGCATTGCATCTCCCGGCACATATACCGGCACAGAAGCAAGTGAAGACTATGCCAACAACCGAAGACGAAGACGAGCGGAGCGAGCTCGCGCTCGACAGGAGAGGCAACACAGCGTAGAGTTCACTTGACGGATGTCCTCATATAAGACATTTCCTTGAATTTCTTTTTATCTGTATAGAAGTATCGTTGATTTCGCTGTGGCATATTTTACCCCATTGTGTTTACGTTTTATCCCCCTTTGTTCGTTATGTTATTACGACTTTACCTTACCCCCTTGGATATCGACACGATGGAATGGCAACTTAATGATGCATGCAATGATCCTGTTCTCGCCTTTTTTTAATATCTTAGTTTGATATGTTTGAAGAAACGAAATACACCTTCGATAAGATAAGCAAAAGGCAGGAAGATCCATGAACAAGAAAGGAAAACACAACGACTGGAATGTACGTATCTCTTAGCACGGAACGAGGAAATGGAATATGGATTCTGGATGGGAGGCATATGTGGCTTAAATATATGGCGTTCTTCTCTTTTTTTCTTCTCATTTGTCTATCTTTCTGCTTTGCTTCCTATCTCACAATTCGTTGTCCTGTACTTCATCTTTGCATTGGACCGTATAGCTTCCAACTTATTTTTTCCCTGGTGCTCACTCACTTTACTTATTCATGGTCATTGACTAGTCCGTGATCTGTTTTTTTGCTTCAATGGATCTGGTAGATAGGTGTAAAAGGAGCCGATGTATGTACTACCTTACCAACCCTGTCGAATGCGTTATGTGGGAGCCTGATATTGCCTACTTCTCAGCTACAAGACGTCTTTCATCTGGATTAATTTCTCCCATGGGACTAATGTATAGCCTGGTATATTGACAACCTAACCAGCCGATTCATCTAAAGATGTCCTAAAGCTAGAGTTGACAGCACAATTCAGACTACAAAACTCTCACTCACATGGCACATCAAACGTCAGCCAAGAACGACATAGCATGTAGCGGCGTCAACGTTGAAGACTGCAGCATCCAGCACCATCCCCCCCAATTCGCTACAAATTCAACAGCTTTCTCTATCTTCGCTATCACTCTCGGGTACAATCGAGCCCTCGTTCGACCTCATTTCTGAGCTCCAGGGACCAGAGAAGGAGAAAAATGGCTCAGAGCCTGGAGTTTGACCGGCCAACCCCAAATGCTGTGGTAACCTGCAGAATCTGGGCCACTGCAGAGGTGTCGATCGCTGCCCTCTGGGGGACAATTGCGAAGTTTGCAGTTTCTCTGGTATCTCCGATCTAGATTGCTCTGGACCTTCCTGTAGTGTCGCTATATGTCGTTGTGGAGGAGGTTGTAGATCTAGCGGCGCCATGAGAGAACTTTCCAAGGCTTCGAGTATCTCATCTACAGCACTGATTTCTCTTATCGTTTTCTTTCCCTTTTGTACTGAGGACAACGGAGGCAATTGCGTATCTGCTAGGGTCTCGGACTCTCCTATATGCCGTGAATCCGGTGAGGGCGCTTGCTCTCTCAATTGTAATGGCGGTGGTCGCAGATCTTCAGACTCGGTGGGCTCTTCCAGATGAGATAGGTTCTGGGAGGTTAAAGGATTCGACGGCTCTGGTAGGTCCGTTGATTCTCGTTGGTCTGACTTAGACAGGCCGCCGGGAGACTTTGACTCAAGTCCAGAAGACTTTAATTGATGAGGCGACTCAGACTGACGATCCGAAGATGTTGGCTGTTGGCCTGAGGGCCCCGACTGACCACCTGGTGGCTCCGGTGGGCCATCCGAAGGCTTCGGTTGATCGTCTGATGAGGCTTGATATGACGGTTTACGGCACTTTTCAGGCTTTTTATACCTTCTACGCTCCTCGCGAGGTGGAACCCTTGCAGGCGTTCTCGGCCCGCTGAAGTCACCAAGTGGACCACCAGGCAAACCAGGCTTTGGTTTCGCTGGATATCTAGTCTCCAGTTCCGTCCCGACACTCTCCTGGAGCCAGGAACCTATTCTATTCATCTCAGCTAGATTACCGTACAAGTCCTTTAACCATGTGTTGTTGGCATCTGCCGGCGGCTCCACCGATGTCGGCTCGAGGGAGCCGAGACGATTGTGTATGAAAGCGGCAATGGGGTCCCCTTCAACTTCACTTTCGTATCCGGCTTCTCTGCCTTCGTCTTTGCCTTCAACCTCATCTTCAATGTCGGCTTCTTCTCCTTCATCAATCTTACCTTGGATTTCCACACGTCCGGGTTCGACTGCGAATTCGGGTCTGACTCTAATTCTACCTTCATCTTCATCTTCGCCTTGGCCATGGCCTTCATCTATTGCTTCGGCTTCAGGTACTACTTCAGCTTCAGTTTCAGCATCCGTGCATACTTGAGATTCGATTTCTCCTTCATCGGCGTTGTCGTTGTCACCTTCTCTGTGGCCACCGGGAACGGCGGGCCCGACTCTTGTTTGGGTTATCGCTGATGAACCACTACAGGGAGAGCGCAAGATGTAAGGCGGCCTTTGCTCCTGAGAAAATGCGTTCCTTCATTGTCGTCGTCGTCGTTGTCGTCTCCGTTGTAGTCTCCGTTGTAGCCTCCGTTGTAGTCTCTGTTGTAGTCTTCGTTGTCGTCGTCGTCGTTGTCCTGGTGGCTTGGACATAGCCCGTGCCCAATATCTGATAATCGCTGTCAGTAGTAGAGGTGAAGTAAGATGATAAACGAATGGCAAAAAGGTAGTAATATATATCGCATGAAAACGTGTATAAGACTATAGTTAGATGGGTAAGCAAGGGCCACTAGACTTGAATTGTAAGAGCCGTGATTGAAAAAAAAAAGATAGATGTAGGAGCCAGCCACGGCTGTCGTGAAAGGAAAGAGCAAACAAGGCAAGGCAAGGCTTGTATGTCAGGCAGGTGGGAAGTACAGGGCTGCTCCCATGGCGGTTAAAACAGCACTTAAAAAGAAGGGCTATTGAAAAAGGACGTAATTGAGTGATCAAGAAAAAAGAATAGTTATAGTTCTACACGTTCAAGGTTGGAATCGCGAGTGGATATGTACATCAGGTAATTTATTTGAGGACAGCCTGCAGGGTCTCGAGCACCTGTTATGAAGCATTAGTTTGACCGCAAATTCAGATCCCGCAAGGGAAAGAAAAGCTCTACTCACCTCCAACTCAATCTTAGCCTCAGCGATATCCTGCTCACTGCCGCTGCCACTGGCAATCTTCTGGGCCTCGGCGATCTGGTTCTTGACGGCCTGTGTGCAAACAGCTCATTAGTACTGTAGTGGCACTGAACAAGCAGAGGATTGGAACTTACCTCGGCGCTGAAATCCTCAAGAGGGTAACCCTCAACGGCGTTGATGCTCAGCTGGGAGTCGGGCTGAACGACGGCAAATCCACCAGAAACTACAACACACGTCAGCGTTGTTCGAAATTGCATGGGCGTGCAACCGCATAAACCAGTCCTGGCTCGCGGCGCGATATAAAACACGGGTAGAGTCGTCGGACGTACGGAAGAACTTCTTGTTAGCACCACCCTCCTCAACGATCTCAACAAGACCGGGCTTGAGCTGCTCAATGGAGGGAACGTGGTTGGCGAGAACACCCATCTCTCCGGACTCGGCGGGGATGTTGACCTGGACACTACATGGAAAAGATCGTAAGTACGGGGAACGGGCTGAGCCTCAACTCTGTCAGTGAGGTGGGATTTCGACGAAAGACACGTACACGCCGGTCGACTTGAAGATAGTCTGTATAGCAGACAATTGGTTAGTTCAGATGCCGTATAAGTGTCATGCAAAAGGGGGACTGTCGGGGAATCGGGCGTACCTGGTGAGGAAGGGCCAGGGAAAGCTTGATCTTGTCCGACACGGCCTCAGCATAACCTCTGCGCTGGAGAGGCGCGCTGAAGGCAGAGGGACGGGCCCTAAGAGCAGAGCGAGCGAAGCGGAAAGAGCTCATCTTGCAACGGTTGGAAGGGGAGAAGACGGTGATGGTATCCCTCTTGGACCTGTGTTTGAGTTGCAAAGGTCTAAGTCGGATGCCGGTTGTTCCCTAGCGGCTCTGCTCCGGTCACGTGGAGAGAGACATTCCGAATTCCCAGCAAAAGTTCTTTGAATCCAACTGACTTTCACACCACTGATCTATCCGGTGCAAAAGTTATGCATCTAGTATGCTTTGACACATGATATCTCTTTCTTATCATTGCTATCTTTTCTACACTAGGTTTCTAGCCAAGATGCATGCTTACAAGCACCACAAGCTGCTCTACTGGGACATGATGGCCAGTTGCAGTGCAAATCAGCATAGACCCAGGCATCTCAGTTATTTCCTGGACTAATAACATACTGAGATTTATATCTTGAGCATTCGTTCGATGTTGACCCGCAACATGAGTCTCAAATTGGCATTCGTCCTTTTTTCGATATCACGTGATTATATCAAATTCCCTTAGTCATCAAATCACGGCCCGGGTGTCAGTTACCTTCCCAATCGGGAGTACCTGTTCACCTTGCTCGTTAATGGTACATACATCAATGTCTCCAGGGTCGGGTTTATTCATATACTGTGCTGATCGAAATAAATATGCTATAAAACTATCTTAATGAATAATATATCAAACTTATATTTTCAGGAACTAAATGTTTAAGTCCTAGAAAGTAAGGCACTAATAAGGCACCGACATACCTCTCAGCTTAGTAGGCCAATGACGCTAAGCCACGGACGGTAAGCGAAATCCCACAAACGGGAGCCCTAAAGGCGGGAAGTCAAGAGTCTCTGGCCATCTGCTTCAGTTCAGGGTAACCTCACTCGCCAACTCATCGTCAACCGTCTCCCAGTTGCGACAAATCCGACAAGATGGCCAGTACGTGCTGCCCTTCCTGATGATGGAATTCCGATTTCGGGGAAATTCTTGAAAAAAGACAAAAACAAGGACGGGATTTACACACAATCCCGTCTGGAACGTCGTGGTTCGGAATTGCTGACCCTCTTACCCTTTTGACAGAGTCCAAGAACGCCTCCCAGCACCACAACAGCCAGAAGGCTCACCGTAACGGGTGCGTACAATTCGATCCTTTGCTTCCTTGACACGTCATTTTCTTTTTGATCGGAGGGGAGGGGGGAATGGGGGAATATGTTGTACTGTTGGGTGAAACGGGGAAATCCGCGACATGCATCGTCCGAACGAAATCACATCCAGCATGCAGCATATTCAACCAGGAACCGACCCCTCCCATATGAAAACGATAGGAATACTGCACCGAGAACCACAAGAACAGGCCCACTGATGTCTCATCTCCCGCAACAGTATCAAGAAGCCCAAGACTCACCGTTACCCCTCCCTCAAGGGTGTTGACCCCAAGTTTCGCCGCAACCACCGTCACGCTCTTCACGGCACCATGAAGGCCCTGGTACGTTGACACATACAATCTCCCGAATATCACCCAGAAATATCCGGAATCGACTAACAATACCTACAGAAGGAGCGCAAGGAGGGCAAGCGCGAGGTCGCATAAATCAACTTAATTTAGAAATGAATTAAAAATGGGAGCGCATTGAGTTGGTGTTTCACAACGTGCGATGACACAAGAGCGTCCTGTCGGAATAGACCTGGCTGCGACGGTTGCCAAATAAGACAAATTGATCTCGCAATTTTTCCACGGCATGGCCTGAACACTTTCTTCGTTTCCATAGTGTGTCCTGGGTCAGTATGTTGTGTTTCGTTCCATTTTCTATGATTTGGTTCGCGGAAAGCGTTGATTAGCTTTGATGCTTTCCTTTTTATCTTTTGTTCGTATGAACAGGCATATGTGTGTACAGCTCCGTGCTCTTTTACAATGCGCGCCTGCTGAAGGATTTTTCAACGTGCCGAGAGAAGATCTCATGCCCTCCAATTACCAAACACCCTTATCCTGTTTTCTCTGTGGCGATAGGGTGCATGGACGGAGGGCTACATTATCGTAAACCAGACTAGTAATGAATCTCAACTATTTGACTTACTCCTACTGTTTCTCTTCCTTTTCCGGAATCTTGTCGATGACGCTCATAGATTAAGCACAGAACTAGATATCTACGTCGCAAAATAAAGAAACCAAAATACCAATCAGCAACTACGCCTTCCAAACAACCAACCTTTTATCAAACCCCCCACTAACCAACCACTCCTCCCTAACCACCTCCCCATCCCTAAAAGCATCAACCCAGCCTGCCCAGATCGTCCGAATCTTAGACCCAACCACATGCCCATCCTTCAACACAGCAACAACCTTCCCACTCCCAGTCTCCACCCCCCGAATCACCCCATCATCCCCATTAACCCAGACCCCCGACCCGTCGGGTCTCCAGACAACCTGCGGCGTCGAATACGCTGTCTGCGGCGCAAACGTATTCGCCTGAATCACAATAGCAGCGTCCTCGCGGTTCTGGAGCGCAAGGGCAGCAAACGCCTGTGTAGCTTGCGTGACCGGCTCCTCCGCAGCTACAAGATCCAACCTCTCCGGAGACGGGAACAACAGCCGCACGATGATAACCTTCATATGCGGCAGTGTCGATGTCGCTACGGCTAGGAGGCCGGGGTCATGGGGGTTGAGCGCGAGACAGGATGGGGAGAACGCTACCCAGGCGTTGGAGTGGGGGGCTAGGTTCTGTTTGCCGAGGAGAGGGCTTTCATATGGTGTTGTTCGGGATGGTTGTTGTTGGACCTGGTAGTAGTAGAGATAGGTTGAGTCACGCCGGGACACGAGAAGAATGAGTTCCTTTGTGTCGGGGTTATGGACGAAGAGGATTGACTCTGGGTTGGATGCTAGATTGATATAGGCGACGGGTTCCCCGATCGTCACGGAATCTGGTTCTGTGTCTGGGCTGGGGAGAGAGAGACGGTAGATGTTGATCTTAGCATCCCAGCCAGCTGTGGCCAGCCATATGTGCTTCTGTTCGGGGTCATTGTCATCGAATGCGACCACTTTGACGGTGTATTTGGTGTGGTCCTTTCTGCGGTCTAGGATTTTCGTGCCCCGTTGGAGGAGAAGTTGGCCGGACATGTTCGTCAGACAGCTATATTCTCCATTTCGAATGGATGCGTATGATAGGATTGGGGCCTCAGAAAGCCCAGAAAACGAGTTGACAACATCATTGTCTGCCTCTGTTTTGAACAGATGGAGGAGCTTGTCTGCGCCGGTAGCTACAAGGTAAGACGATGAGGTGTCTTTGCTTTCCTCGTTATTCAGGAATTTCCATGGTTCAACAGAACAGGCCAGAAGATTTGAAGACGTTGGAGTCTCTATAATCTTTGGGTTGGTAGGTGCTTTGTGTCATGTTAACCCCGGCGCAGTCATATAATATATAGACGAAACAGTACTCACCAGGGACACTCCACACATCCTTCTCTCCATTTCCTCCATACCGTTCAAATCCCAGTGTTTGATCAAAGGTTTTCTTCTCCTCGAGCACACCTTCGATCGTCCAGTTGTTTTCGTCATTGCCCTTACCTTTCACTTGCCCCGCGTTGGCCGGTAGTCCCGCTTCTCGGATGAACGCATCGAGAGTTTCGACGTAATTGTTCGTTCGTAGAAAGCGGGCTACCAAGGTACTTGCCAACGAAAGACTTTGTGAAGTTGGTGGTGGCATTTCGGCTAATTTTCTTGGTTATTGGAGTTTAGAAGTAGAAGTTGAAAAGGGAGCGATAAAACATTGGGGTCGATAACCGGCCAATTGAGTTACCATCGGATTGTTATTCCGTCCATATGTACGGTGCATTAGATATCCAGCAAGCTGGCCAAAATATAATACATGTTCATAGTAAAGTAGAGTATGTAATGTTCAACCCTGAAGGAGCGCCACAAAGAAAATAAACGGAATGAGGGGGAAAAAAAGGGAATAAGAAAGTATTGGTATCACAAATTGGATGGCGTCATTAGACACGTCTCCTATCTGACTTTGGAAAGGCACCCTTATTCACAAGTAAAGTGAACGTCGGGGAATATAAGACCTTACTGAAATGCAATTCTTAAAAGGCTTCTTAGCTAAACATATCCTCCGCCCTCCGTCGTGGACCGCCTCGTCCTTCTATCTTATCGGAGAATAGCTCCTTGCCAGCGTTATTAGAGCTGAACTTAGACGGGAAGAGTTCGCGAACAGACGCGCCTCGCCCTTTGATTGAGAGGCCATTCGCCGCACCGCGGATCGAGATGCCTTGGTCTTGACCGGCTGCCCCACGGATATTGACTCCGCTTCTATCGATATTTTTGTTCCGCCGTTGATCCTGAGTACCATCCACAAGGGGGACCGAAATCCGCCTAGAGAATAGGTCTCCGGTTTCATCTGCAGCATCGATTGCGTCCGATCGACGATGATTGCTGTGTTTGCTGGGGAACAGCTCCTTCTTGAGATAACTGGTCGTCGGTTTGTTGGGGAATAGCTCTCGCGAGTTCGAATCGCTATTGATGGCATCGGATGATTTCGACGATGGGAAAAGCTCTTTGCCTTTATTTTGACGGCTAGCCTGAGGCGATCGCTCGCGGAACCGCCTGCGTGAGTCAAGCCGATCGCGATCTGAATACCCATCCTCCTCCAACGTGTCTCGACCAGGAGATGCACTGCGATTCTGAAGGCGCCCTGAAGGACGTCCTTCATCCGTCGGGAAAAGCTCCCGTTGCCGTCCTCGTCCTCGTCCATCGCGACGTCTCTCCGCATCGGAATAATCGGTGCTAGCTGCACCCGTATCGTCGTACATATTGGCACTGATAATCTCATCACCGTCACGATCCCTCCGCCGGCGCAATTCTCGGCCGTCGAACCGTCTCCGTCTGTAATCCCCGTCACTGCTCTCGCCACCACTGCCACGTCGTCTGTCATCGAATTCCCGCCGCAGCCGTTCGCGTGGATCATGTTCAGGGTGCATGAGGTAGAACCGGCTGGCTTCGTGCGCGCGAGGCTTTTTGCGATCCGTCTTCACGGCCGACCTCACCTGGAGTACGGAATCGGGATGGGTAGGCAGGAGCTTGGCGGATCGTAGACGCAGCGCCGGGAACGTGGACACATCTTCTTCTTCGCTAACTTGAGTCAAAGCCGACAGCGCTTGGAGACCTACCTCCGGCGATGAGTAGATGAGATTTGCCGATGTGTCATCGATCCATTCGACTCGAGAAGGCGCTTCGGTGGGGAAGTGCTCGACCGCAAATTGTTTGATATTGTCTGTGGTCAATTCATCTACCCCTCTGACATGAACTTTCTCGTATTGCACCTCTGAACTCGAGTCCACGGCTTCATCTTGGGAGAAAAGGATTTGGGCTGCCGATTCCTGAGTCGCCCGACAAGGGTTAGAATAGGCGCAGGGGGTTGCCAAATCGCGTGATTTTCCAACTCACAGTTTCGATCGGTTCGGCTTCTGGTAACGGACCAAGGTCCAGTTCCATATCGATATCCATTGACGCATCCATGGTGTTCTGGTTTGATTGGTCACCGTTTAGAGAAGGCTGTTGCACACCGGCGACCTCCAATGGAGGTGAATCACTCACGGATGGGTTGATTGGTATCGGTACAGGCAGTGAAGAGGGGTAGTAGAAGAACACACAATTCACAGATCGGCCTGTCGACAATAAAGTGGGGGGTGGAAAGTAAATGGAGAGGGGAATGACTTGATCGCGAACTGAAGCTTCGGAGTGGAGTAGAAGGGAAGTCACTCACCGCTCGGGAGTTCAGGCATTCATTCCACAAGGCGGCGTCGGAAGTCGGCTTAAGTTGGCAAGGGTCACACATGCTTGAACTGAAATTAATTTGTATAGGTGAAAACTAAATTCATAGATACTCAATTACTACTACCTCACACTGACTGGTTTCCATTTCACTTTACACTTCCGACAGACCTTATCAAGGATATTCCGCTTCTTATCTACAAGTCCTCCCTTAGAACTCGTCTTTCAGTGCAACCGCGTCATATACATTGACCTGATAGGTCGCGAATTCCCTCGCCGGCACTTTCTCATGGAACATCATGTCTAGCTCATCATAGCTTCTACCCCTGCACTCCGGCAGTCGGAAGAAAGCCCAGTGTAGTCACTGCCGGAGTCGCCGCCCAGACAAATGCTGTCTTACCCTTCAGATTAGCCACAGTTGGGTTGATCAAGTAAGGCTCGGCGACCTGCGCAACGATATTGGTGATATTGTAGACGTTCCTCGACAAACAGACTGATTTTTGCCCTCGGCTGAATGGATGACGACTCAGAGATGATGGTGTATGTAACAGGGTCCAGGGTGACCGCATAAGTGAAGAGCTAAACTAAACATAACGTAGCTTGACCCCATTTCGCACTGCTAGATTCAGACGCTGCGGCGATGACTCCGATGATCACCAAGAAACAAGTCAAACAGGTGATGTCGGTCACGTATAGTTGGCATCGGCCGAACCGTCCCGGCAAGGACTAGGAGATGAGAGTTCCGACGAAGGAAATCGCCGTGCCCCCTGCCGAGATCTGAGAGGCGTTTTCGGTACTGGTTCCCGCCTGCACAATGGAATAGGTTGAAAGTATATGCAAAGGCTGAGCCCGACAGGACCTGACCGGCGAAGCGCACGCAAATAATCTCCGTGCGGCGCCTGTCGATGCCTCTGAAACAGTCTAGATAGCTCGATCCAGACTCCATCGTCTTTTCTAACTCAAGGGTGTGCATGGCTTGCGCTAGAGTCCCCTGGTGTGATTCGCAGCCTCTGGTGTCGTGTCGGGCAAGAAACTTGTAGACGTCGTCGGTGCGATTGTTTCGTGCTAGCCACCAGGGTGACTCCGGAGCAAACAAGATGAGGAGGAACAGGGGAACGGGCCAAATCCATTGCCGAGCGTACACCATGCGAGAAGACCACTCATTTTTGATATTCAGCAAGCCGTAAAGGGCACCGGAAGCGATGAATTGGCGAATGGCCCAGCAGAGGTTCGCGTAGCAAGTTAAATACCCCCGAAGAGCTAACGGACATACTTCCGAGGCATAAGCTGGCGATGTTGTCGCGAATATGCCCCAGGTGAATCCGCATGGGATCTGCCCGACGAGAGGCACAGGCGCGGATGGGGCGAAGAAAAGAATGAAAACAAACCAGTTCATACAAAAGAGGGCGGCCAGAAGAACTCTCTTGTATCCGAATTTTGTAGACAGATGACCATCCAAGAAGCCCCCAATGACGATGACGATACCGACGTTGCCACCATTGCTGAGACCTGCCTACTCGAATCGTGCATTACCGACCGGGGAAGCGCGGTCCATTTATACCCCAACCGCCGTTCCAGTAGGCAATTCATCCATGAGCAAACATGTCCGTATCCTGATCATATCCTGACTCCATTCGAGCGGTCAAGAATCCGGACTTACTCCATTTTCGGGGGCGAATGAGACACACTCCGCGTGATTGACATGGTTCCCCATGGGGTACAACACTTGGACGGGGGTTTTGTTTGCTGCAGCTCATTCGTTTTCCTTCAGCCAAGGGTCTTCGCCGAAGTTTTCTCGGTTGTCTGATTGTTTAGATCGGATAGACAACCTATCACAGGGGGAAGGTTGCGTAAGCTCGGTCTAGATGGTTGCGAGGGTACAGAAGCAGTAGGATTAGGGTTGGACAGTAGCAACGCGCCTGCATTCAAGGATGCTGTTGGGTAGAATCACCACTGCCAAGCACCGCACACCGAGCATCGTGTGATTCATTCGACCGCTGGAAGCCCAGTTGGGATGTCCCAATTGGGCAATATTGCAGAGGCATCGATTGGACAGTACGCAAAGCACAGGAGAAACATCATGAAACTGTGGGGGAGAACCCAACGGATCGTGGAAGCCACATCTTTGTCTCGAAGGTAAATCATTGCATCTCTCCGCTCCGTATTAAGCCGTTAAGGTTGCCTTCTTTATTCCCTGGGGCGGCTCATGAGGCGCTGAGACTTTAGGCTATAGTCTCAGCTACCAATCCTTACCAATCCGAAGAGCGCCCTCCCGCCGGTTAATATGGCTAAGTAGATATATCCAAGCGTAGCATGACGTTTCTTGGCGGTTGACAATGGAATCCCCCACCACCACCGGAGCTCCTCCGCAGGGGAACTACCAATTGTCGTTATATACCGATGGCTGCCACCGTGGTATTGTCAATTTGCTGCATGCGCTGCAGGGGACATGTTGCGTTGGAATGGCCGAAGCCCCCTCGTGGGGACACAATGCCGCTTAGAGTCTCTTCGACCATTTAATGGCTCCATGCCCCCAAGGTAACCGATTCTATCTCTCCACTGGAGCAGGTTTCTTTTGGGTTTTAACTATCTGGGGGTATCTGAGCCCACACAAGTCGCTAGGACTATAACTTCTTCAACCTCCCCACCATGCTCTACGCTGAAGACGACAAGCTCGTCTTCCGTTTCGATGACCACATCCTCTGGATTCAACCATGGGGCGAAAATGCATTTAGAGTGAGGGCTACAAAGCTCTCATCTATGCCCACCGAAGACTGGGCCCTATCCGCCAAACCCAGCGCGAGCAAACCGGTCATCGAGACACCAGACGGCAAGGAAGCAGTCATCACCAACGGAAAAATCAAAGCCGTCGTTTCCCAGCGCGGAAAGATCATCATCTACGACTCCAAGGGCAACAAACTCCTAGAGGAATACGCCCGTAACCGCCTCGATCCCAAAGACCCGAAGTGCAGCGCCTTGCTGGTCGAGGCTCGCGAACTGCGAGGAATCCTCGGCGGTGACTTCCACCTTACGATGCGCTTCGAGTCCCTAGATCCAAAGGAGAAGATCTTCGGAATGGGCCAGTATCAACAGCCATCCTTGAACCTCAAGGGTGCCGACATTGAGCTGGCCCATCGGAACTCCCAGGCTAGCGTCCCGTTCGCAATCTCGTCCCTCGGGTACGGCTTCTTGTGGAATAACCCTGGTATTGGGCGGGTTGTCTTCGGGACGAATACTATGAGCTTTGAGGCTTATTCTACCAACGCGCTGGATTACTGGGTAGTCGCTGGCGACAGTCCAGCGGAGATTGAGGAGGCGTATGCCAGGGTTACTGGCTATGTTCCAATGATGCCCGAGTACGGCTTGGGATTCTGGCAATGCAAGCTCCGGTACTGGAACCAGGAGCAGCTGCTCAACGTAGCCAGGGAATACAAGCGGCGACAGGTCCCGCTGGACTTGATCGTGATTGATTTCTTCCACTGGAAGCACCAAGGCGACTGGAGCTTTGATCCTGAATTCTGGCCAGATCCAGGTAAGTCGTCCGTTAGCAACACTATAGACAGTAAATAGACTCTAACCAGCGATCGACTTCAAACCACAGACGCCATGGTCAAAGAACTCAAGGACTTAAACGTAGAATTAATGGTCTCCATCTGGCCAACCGTCGAAAACACCTCCGTAAACTACGAAGAAATGCTCGAGCGCGGCCTCCTCATCCGCCACGACCGCGGCATGCGCATCGCCATGCAATGCGACGGCGACATCACCCACTTCGACGCCACCAATCCCCAAGCCCAAAAGTTCATCTGGAAAACAGCCAAGAAAAACTACTACGACAAGGGCATCAAGGTCTTCTGGCTCGACGAAGCAGAACCAGAATACAACGTCTACGACTTCGACATCTACCGCTACCACGCGGGCACCAATCTGCAGATCGGGAACATCTACCCCAAAGAGTACGCCCGCGCGTTCTACGAAGGCATGGAAGCGGAAGGACAAAAGAACATCGTGAATCTGCTCCGGTGCGCATGGGCCGGCAGCCAGAAGTACGGCGCTCTTGTCTGGAGCGGCGATATCGCGTCCTCGTGGGGCTCCTTCCGCAATCAACTAGCCGCTGGTCTGAATATGGGCATTGCGGGCATTCCATGGTGGACGACGGATATCGGGGGCTTCCATGGGGGGAACCCTGATGATCCTGCTTTTAGGGAACTTTTCACGCGCTGGTTCCAGTGGGGGACGTTTTGTCCGGTGATGCGGCTGCATGGGGATCGGGAGCCTAAGCCGGAGGGACAGCCGACTGCGTCGGGGTCTGACAATGAGATCTGGTCGTATGGTGAGGAGATCTATGAGATTTGCAAGAAGTATATTGGGATTCGGGAGGAGCTTAGGGATTACACGAGGAGTTTGATGAAGGAGGCTCATGAGAAGGGTACACCTGTGATTCGGACTCTGTTCTATGAGTTCCCGGCGGACAAGGCGGCTTGGGAGGTTGAGACCGAGTACCTGTTTGGGTCCAAGTATCTTGTTGTGCCGGTGCTTGAAGCAGGACAGAGGAAGACGACTGCTTATTTGCCGGTAGGGGCTTCGTGGAAATTATGGGGTGAGGATACTGTCTATGAAGGAGGGAAGACTGTCGGCGTTGCCTGTCCGATTGAGACGATGCCTGTCTTTGTTAGGGTGTAAAGGGGTAATTTGAGTGCATGCATGTCTCTAGCTGAATATGAGAGAAAGCCCTACTGCTACCTATGCCTACGCATATCTTGTCTCTTGTCCCGCAAATGAAGTGAGGTGTCGTTCTTCAGACAGAGTAGCTGACCACATTCACAACAACACGGTGAAAAAGGTATGTATACAAAGATCCAAGTTGCATTTACAGTCTCGGTATTACCGCTCAGAGAAATTGTGCCATCCTAGGATATGTTCCATCTAGGATTCACTTATCATAGTATTTCGTAGTCCTATTTTCTGGACATGCGTTTGAGCGCACCACAAAGAGGACATTCACACAGGACATGAGTAATTTACCAATAGCCTACTTTTCTACTCTTCTATCAGTGTACTTCGGCATCAGAAAGGTTATTGTAAGGCATTTTTCGCTAGTGCAAGCGCTCTACAGTCCTCGAGTCGAAAACAATATGCACTCAATAGGGGATTTTCCGAATCTGGAAGACGCCTAGATTCTAGTTGTGGCGCAGGCTTGTATTTCTGATGTCTCAATTTATTGGTATTTTTTTTTCTTTCTTTCCAGGAAACAAGATAGGAAACAGGTTACTCAAGTTCCAAACGTAATGATTCCATCATAATCATGATCTGGTTGGCGCCAATGTATTAGATTGTGATGTATCCCAGCAGGCTCAAGGTGTCACACTGCACGTGCGACTCTGGGAACCGTGCCAGGCACAATCTCGGTAGCACTATGATAATCATTACGGTTCACCTCACGGCCCAAGCGGGGACTGAGGGGAGAAGAGGAGCTCGGTGGAGCAGACTAGGTAATGCATTGTCTTAGATAGATTCTCGACGGCAATACTTGCCGGTGATGAGATTGTAGGATCTTAGCTCCCGTCCCTTTTTGTCCTTTCCCTAACCTTTTGCTTCGCGAAGTTGACGGCAAGCGATCGGTGAGTCTCAAACAAGCTCATCTCTAATATTAGAACCCGTCGTGTCTCACGGTACATAGCGGGTACCAACCCGAGACACCGGCTCCCAGTAGTGTGACAAAATCTCCATGCATGCCTCCCATCATCAGCACTAACCCAACCATCTGGGCTAGACCGCTAGCGAAGGAGCGGGACTAGGAGGTGATTGTGAAGCAGTTCAAACCAGCATGGGGCCCCGTGGATCACGAGCGATCTCGCTGATTGCCCAGTCGGGAAGGCGATATGGGGCTGGATACTACCTGTGGTTCGGGCTCCAAGCTTGAGGCGGAATGGACATGCGCTTTACCTCTGGGCCGGGTATCCAAGGCTGAAAAACTGGACCTGGGAAGGGCATGGTGTCTGCCGATAAAGTTTGGACAGCCGGGTAGATTTGACCGTGCACAACCCGCAATCCTTGTGGCCGAGGCCATAGTGAAGTGACTAGATGATCACTAGGCCATACTAGTAGATCGCTAGTTTTGGTGTGTATTTTCACAGCTCTTTTGCAGGTTTCCATGAGACTTTGGACAGTAGTACTTTTTCGTCACGCTGATATCATGGGTTAATATGGAGAATTTATGCGACTATTACCGAATACCTTTCCGGAGTATTGGTCATGAGAGTTAGTGAGAAGTTGCGGGTGGAAGGTACACTGGAAGGGTTGTTTTTTTGACTTAGTCTCTAAGCGTGCAAATCACTATGGCTTCATGAGAGTGTTACTGTGAGGGTTCCCGGTGATTGGTCCCTCTAAACGGTCGGTTGGTCTCATTCTGTCGCTTCCGTCACGAGTCATGCTCGGCATGATTATTCTTGTAAACTGAGTACAATGTGAGCAGGTTTATGGAGTATCGTATCGATCCGCAGTTTCAGCCATTCAAATGTCGTATATATATAGGTGAAAGCATTTTGAAACAACGATAGTAGAAGGTAATGATATCCGCGGTAGATTAGGAGGGTCTTTGATCAGTGAGCGGCAAGAAGAGAGATTAGTGTACAATCTTTTGAACAGAAAAACATTGATCTGGCACGTTACATCTGTTTTCCCGAAAAAGGCAAGGGCCCTTCACAACCACCACCATTTGCAACCATTTGTTGAATATTTATGAAATACATCGTTCTTGTGAGATCTCAATGACCGAATAGTCATCAAATCACTCCGTTGTCAGGAAAATCGAGGTTGAGGCAGGATCGTGGCACAGGTATCAGCTGCATATGGAAGCCATCCTACGTCAATGGAACCAGCCACTGGAGAGTCTACCCTACGGTATCGATTACGGGGCTTTTCTTTCCCCCTCCTTGCGCATTACGATCCATGGCAGTAAAGCACACACGCCAATGGGAATTCAACCAGGGAGGGAAACTGTCGCGCGGGAAATACGACCCGCTCCCATTTGACCTTTGACTAAACTGATAGCCCAGTTAGAGCGGATCCAATGCCCCATGAGAGTGCTCAGAGGATTTGAGCTGACGTTGTGCCTACATGGATATGGAAAGAAAATGCCGCAGATGATCAGAGTTTGTCCACGCATTGGGGCCACAAAGGGACGTACATGATAATACGCCATGAATCTCAAGAATCACTCGGGTAAAAGCCGGGTTGCTGAAGTCTGCTGTCTAGAGATATCGAGGTGTAGTCTAGAACATCCTTTAGTTACAAGATCTGCTGCAATTCAATTCCGTTCTAGTATTGATACAACGGTTGCTAGAATCGATAGTCGCCCGGCACTTGCTGCGGTGTAGGTATTGAACATATCGTTCAGCTTTTTTTTTTTTTGGTCTAGGCGGATCTTCAAAAAAATTTGCTTAGAGCAGGCTGCATTGTCTGCTGTCATTTTAGTTTGATGACTGCTGCCCAGTGAACACAGCAGTTTTGAACCCCTGAAAGCGTTTGTAATCCCATTCACTCCCCGGTGGGACCATTCGCATTGGCACGCCATCAGCCTTTGAATGAAGTTAAACGGATTGTTCTCGTGTCTAGCCTCCTACCCCACATGCTGGTGCTGGTTCCATCATCAATGTGTGTGTGCAATGGTGGGCCATATGACAAACTACCCCGACCGTAACGAGTCAACCGCCAACACGTTCAGGATCCAGGCTCACCGATGGCTCACAAGGACAAGGAATAGAGTGTTATAGGTAAAGATTCGAGGCGGAGGGTGGGGACCTTGTAAACGGGCGTCAAGATTTCTCTCAGTGGAATGAGGTGCAACGGCTTTTTGGCCATACCATACGTGAGTTGAAATTCGAATGCTTGACTGTGTGGTATCCCTGCGTTTCTCGACGCCACTGCGTTGTTGCCAGGGTCATGGTTCATCCCGCGATTCTAACCCGCCCTTCATGGGGATGTCCCATGCGGGGGCATATCGAGAAATGTATCCGAAGATGCCGCCTTTCGCATTCATGGCGCTACACCCCTGTAGCAGCTAACGACTAGATTTACAAATCAATTGGTGGTGATCGTGAGGCGGATGACTTTTTTTCACTTATTCCAGGCGGCAGCTCGCCCATTCTGGTTGAAAGCATACGTGGTGGCTTTCGGCGTCGTGAATCTAGTTCACTCTAGAGGCGGTGCTGATGTGGTGCTCCCGAGTTCATAGATCTGGAACCTGGAGCACGTTGAACCTTGACGCCGCTCCGTGTAGAGACAGAGACTCTCGCGAGGCCTCACTACATTCGCAATGTGGGTGATTCCTCCGTTTGGCACTTTGCAGCCCTGTCTCCCACTCTATTGGGACCGTGGAGTTCGTAGTGAGATCGCTTTTGTTCGGTCTTCTTCTGAAGAGGACAATTGGTCGTAGTGAGGCTTTACTGTATGTATTCTTGGACCTTATTTTAACATTATTGCATATTCTAATGGCTCGGAATTTGCATTTCTACGCGGCACAACCACTTCAACTTGGAAGGAAGTAGGGTACAAAAAACTCCATTGACGTAAGGTTATTGAACAACTATTGAGTAGTAGCTTATCTGCAATGAACCGTCATATTTGACTGTGTATACCATACATACATACCAGGATTGCCATCATCTTAGGGAAACTGAGGTACATACTGTACAAAATCATACATACTCCTCGACGGTACGGGTAAAACTAGTAGTTAAGAGGCGGAAGGGAGACTAAACCCGAACCGGTTACTCGTCTCAGCCGGGCACACGGGCGAATCGGGAACCACATGGTCCCCGACATAAAGCCCGACCCAAGACGCAGCCCGAAAGGAGCGGAGCCCCCTTCGTATTTTTTTCTGACAACCACCCGCCCCCCTTAGGTATTACGGAGAAATCTCAGGTAGGTTGACTTGGGTAGTACCTTCACGTCATCAATAGTCCCAAGGATCCAGATCGTTGTAATTGTGTAGTGTACCTAACGAGCCACAACCCAAGTTAGGCTCTGGTAACCCAGAGTATCTGGATGAGGATCCCATGGGAAAGGTTCACCGTTTTACGGGTAAGAGTTAAAAAAGATGACAAAAAACCGATGGACCCAAGATATTGGTATGTTCACTTCCTTCTAGCTACCAACGTTTCTCGACCAGAAAACTTATTTTTCTTTAATTTTACTTCGACTCTTAAGGTAGACTTTAGATGATCTTTACATATTTCTCCTTTCTTCCTTACCATGAGGTTCTGTGACAAATGATACCGCACATTTTTGTTCAGTGTGTTCTGTAATTCCTGTATTGTATGGAGTGTATCTAATGTAGCCCTGCACATACTGTATTACCGGTGTCGATCATTTCTCAGTACCTACAGAGTAGATGACAGCTCCGTTGTCACTCTGTTCTAGAACACCCATTTCGATTTTCAATACATACTACTTTGATCTTCGGGCTGGCTGGCTCCAGAGAAACTAATGACACTGTCAAACAAATAGTAGGAGGTCAATTAATGAGAATCCTTGGAAGCGTCAAAATTAATATTGAGAACTTGTATACATGTTCTTGGCATCTCGTCTGCTGTGATTTTTCTTTTTTCCTTTTCTTTTCTGTTTATTTTTTCTGTCCTGTCCAAAACAAACAAGACAAACTTGCCTTCCTGAAAGGGTGCTCGGGCCTAATGAGGTTCGCAGAGTGGGAGGCCCGACAGTGAGGAAACAGCTGCGGATGCGAGAGCGCCGTTCGCTCCACTCTAAACTACACCCCCTCCATACAGGGTATGCTACAGTCTGGTCCTTGCCTATCCGGCTTCATTTACCTTTTTGAGGTTACACAGCATTCAAAACCTGCGTGGGAAGGATATTGCTTTGCCTAGGGTCCGTCATCCATGTCCAAACCCCAGGCATGTTCTGAAACGTGCTGATGGACTCTTAACGTGGTACGTGTTATATATCTTGGCCTACATCAAACACAGAGGATCATATCATGCAGTTTCTTGCCTCTCTTTGATCTATACTTTAATTTCCTGCTTAGTGATTTAAAAAAAAAAATTTAAATAAAAAAAAATCTCCCTCTCTTGAAAGTTCATTAGAGCTCCGAGGAGATCTCTTTCATGTTCATGCCCCAGGCACTCAGGTCGGGTCTGTATCTGGCAATGGACAAGGCCAATCCTTTTGTCCTGCAGGAGACTAACGACAGGGTAAACGATCATACAAAAGGCATCCCATCCCGTCTCTCTAATTGGTACCACTCCTAGGGTACGCCGGCGACCATTCGGGCCAAAAACTCAAACAGTAAGCGGGTGCGACAATGAACGTATAGCATTGTCGAGTTCCAGCTCCACACAGAGCTTTTCCGATCAATCAATAGTCGGGTCAACCGTTATTCGGTATTGTGACCTGTCACCCTCGCTGTGATATGATCGAGGATTCCCTTGATTGTTCCTTTCCGTTTCCAAACCCCCCTCTTGACATGGAGATGTATCCAATCTGGCTCCGGTAGCACTGACCCGGAGGATCAAACAGGTACCTGCCTACGATACTTAGGTTTCCGTGAGAAGTTCTTTGTCTGCTGAGTACCACGAGGGATGGATCGCGCGTACCCGTCCACATGGCAATATCAACGCCCAAACCACGGTTGGGTAAAAAAGGCGTTTTTGGGACTGATTAACATCTCGTAATTGAGCCAAAGTTGGTTTAGCTTCTATTTGAGAACCTCTGTCGTAGTAGAATGGCTGTGAGAGTCCCCGAACATCTCCATGAATATCAGTCGTGCTAAAACGGACTAGTCTTGGCTGAAAAGAAACGAAGCTCAGACAGGGCGAGATCACACATCGACAACGTCAGGTAAAAGGCACTTCCCACTATTTTTTAAAACTGGAGTACCCAAGTCACTACTCGACTAATAACCAGCTCTAAATACCAATTGGGGATAGTGACTCCTCCATGGTAGGGAATTAAGAGGCAGGCTTTATTCGGATTTCCCAGGTATGCGGTTGATCATTGTGCTGATAAAAATGTTCTTCACAACTTACCAGTCACCTGGATTACTTCTGTTTTACTTCGACCGGATTCGGCAACTCACTCATGGTCCAGATACTAAGGTAATCCATGTGAGCACATGGATTGGGGGACACTCCCCGAAAAAGAAAGCATCGAGTCTAATCTGGACCCGACAAAGAGAAAATCCGCCTATCTTTACCTAAACAGGTACCGATCCACTGTCCCAGAATGACAAATACCTTAATTTGTCCGGCCAATTGCCAGTGAGGTTGGAGGGGTCTCACGTCATGAGATCCAGGGGTTCGTGCTCTACTCTATTTCCAGTAAGCGCTTCTTTTAGCGGGTGGAAAGATCGACCGTACGCGTCAATACGAGGTATGTATTGAATCGAGGATTTTTGGACGGATCACGCCGTCGGTACTCTTCCGGCTATACGCTCTCCAATCCATATCTGTAACCTGTTTTATTTTTGGACATTGAAACGCGATTCGTTTCAATGTATGTGTGTATCTGGACATCTTTTCAGCTCGTGGTATCTGTTGGCCAGCCCCATGTGTATTAAGTATTGACCTGTCATGTATATGTATGTATGTCGATGGTGGCTATGGAGCATATAGTTTTCTGTCACTAGTAGAGACCTCCAGTGTGACAGTTTTGACAAGGCGGGATATCCACTTGTAGGTTCATGAACTAAGGATGTGATTGACTCTCCCTCAGTGCATGACAGGTATGACCCAAAGTCTATCCCAAGGTGGCATCGATCGAGTTGCCTACACGGAGGCGAAGAATTACGCATGCAAAAAGAGGAGTACGATATCTACTGCACAAGTTGATCTCGGCAAAATGATGATACACACGCTCTGTGCAATCGCAACCGCGAATGAAGATTCCACCCACATTGTCGATCCTGTCACATTGTATGTGTAGGTGATAACTTCCTTGCCGAAGCTTAATATTCCCATCCCATTGCCCTGGAACTCAGCCATCGACGATGTCCAGGTTGGCCAATCACTGGTATTCATCTGATCGGAAATTTTTCTCCGCTGGCATTACCCGATCGATGATATAAATGTGGGTATAGGAGGAACGATAGTGCTCTATAGTCTGGTATGATTGCTTTTTCTCATCTGGGTTTTCTTCGGCTACAGAGTACCCTCTCCACTGTGAACACCAAGATAGGGCACCGGCCCTGTGCGCAGGATCCTGCCCCCAGCAAGATTGACGGCTAGAGAGGTCGGGGACAAGTCCAATCAGAAATGACCCTTTTACGCTCAATGTCATTCTTCCAGATGGTCGATTATCTATCCATTTGCGGAAGTCCCCGGTTCTCCTGTCCATTGATCATCAGCAAAATCGGTTCGTGAGAGCGCAGCTGCATGATTATGCAGAGGCTAGCAGATGGAGGGTCAGCAGCCAAACGGAGCTGTGCATCATGGAAGGCGAATCGAAGGCGAAATGGGGCGGGAGGAAGGCTGCAATGAGATCCGTCATTCTTCGTTGCCATCCCCGGCACAGGTGAGAGTTTGGACCCAGTATCCGGTCGAGTGTGCAGCGAACGTGAGTCAGGAACATGAACTGAAGAAGATGGTTGGATCACTGCTTTAATCGAGTTTATTACTAGGTACTTTTGTTCCCTTCGTCTGCTTTGAGTTTTGTAGGATCTCGACTATTTGTAACTGCATTGATGAAGAGCATACCTGTAAAATTCTCCGATTGAGCTTCAGATTCAGCATACTACCAATCAATAATTGGAAAATGGCCGAGGTGCCCGAGGGAGATGTATTTTCAGACCCTGAATCTGGTCCATCCACTCGATCTACAGTATGGTTGTGTTGTTGGATGCGCTGAGCCATCAGGGCTTGACAGCAACACAGATTTCCTATTTGGGAGGGTCTATATTGATGACTAAGCCTCTATGCAATTGGTAACTAACGCGCGATGTTCGGTAACTTGCGAAGCCACTGGCACCGAGGAAGAGGTTCTCTCCGTTCGAGATACGCGATCTCCACGACGATCCTAACTGTTTCAAGTAAAGAGGAAGTCTAATGATTCCAAATTGTCAGGAGACCAGACGCACTGCGCCAATCATGGCCCCCACACCAACGGTTCATGTTCTGGGTAACGGCTCACGGGGAGTGGAGAGATTCGAGGCAACATGGCTGGCTGAGGAGTTGGATCTCTTCTTCGTAACCCTTTTTATTCATTTTAATTAATTATATAATTCCGTTAGGCTCCTTCCTAATTCGCTTATTTTTACTTGAACAAGACAAAAGATAATATTAGTTAATAAGATATAGTACGTACATAATAATCCTCTCCCAGATCAATAATGCCTTGTTCTTTCACTAGCTAATATCAACTTTCCTTTGCCGATCGCTAGCTCTCCAACTATAGCCGGCACCTCTTAAAACAGACTAAACGACAAGTTATCAATGCATGACAGGATCTGTCTGCCATGACTGGGCAGGGATACTCATGCTGCCCGTCAACCATTGTGGGTCCCCGAAGTCGCCGTTTCTTGTTTGGTAAGGTTTTGGTGTTGCCCGGAGCTATGAGCATGAAGCTTTTGTCTGCCTCGATCGCAATATGATGCCCAGTTCGACCATCACTAACCACATTAATGACACTTTTAACTATTTCTCGAATATTTTAATATGTGTTACTTTTATTTTATTTTATTTTTTTTTTTTAATCTTATGAACGTTAACATTCATATTATATACATATATATGTACGTACGGAGTATATCACATAACTGTTGCTGTTATTATTAATGGCTTGAATCAATAAACGAAGGAGTATCCTGTCTTTACGATGCATCTCTTTTCCATTCCACCCCACCCCTTTTTTTGTGCTTATTTAAATTAACATGCAGGAATTTCTAATTCCGAACCTGACAAAAGGCCCCGCTCAACTCAACGAAACAACGGACTTTCCTCATTTGCCTACAACTGACCGTTTCTGCCGCTCCCGTTCTCCTGTCAGGGCCCTGAACCTAGACGAGCATAGGCCAACCTCACATACTTAGTTATTGAAGGTTGTGGTGGATCGCCCATGGGCTATACACTAGGGCCACGGAGCTGATCGGACCTTATTTTCGTTCCTTTTTCTTTTCTTTTCTTTGTCTTTATTTTTAATTTTACCTTTTTTTTTTTTTTTTTCAACCTTCTTTCTCACACAGTCTAATGATCGATTGCCGTGGGATTCTTCCCCTCACACTTGTCATTTCTGTATTTTAGTTGAAATTTATATTTCCTGATCGGTTTGGCTAAGCTACTGAATGACTCAGGCACAATCGTTTTATGCTAGTATCTCGAGGACACCTTCCCCTGAATCAGTCTCCACTGCATATACGAGCGCAGGACGGGAGGGAGGGGGGAAGTGAGGAGGAAAGGATGAGGGGGTTTACAATTAAAAAAGAAATAAAATAAAATATAATATAATAGAATAGAATAGAAAGAAAGAAAAATATATGAACTTCCATGTAGGCAGATTCTGCACTATCGCATAGACTACGACCTGTATGTTTTCAATCCAGCAGATAAATAACTAGATGGATATTTCCTAAAATCCCTAAGTTAACGCCGATATGGTGGAAGACAAGACGAAGGGCTTCGGAGTTAAACAAGTGGAAGTAGGAGTAAAAAGAAGAGTAATGGCGTACATACTTCCCCCAGGGTTAGCCTTGCCCTTGGTGTCGTCCACCCCCTCTCTCTCCCCTGGGGAAGGTCAGGTCTCATGTCTCGCACACAATGAATGACTCGCGACTTTGTTTGGCGGGCATAAGAAAGAAAAGAAAACAAAAAAAAAAAAAGGCAAAAAGAAAATAGGAAGCGAAATAGATGCATAATCATGTTTCACACAACAAAAGCCATAGTGCTACAGGGATCCCTGTTGCAACACCGGTCCTGTGGTAGAGTGAGTTACTATACAAAATAGTGGCAAATCCTCTTTCCCCCACGATCCGGAAATTCCCCCTGCGCTTGATAGATGGTGGTCCTTTTTTTGGGGGGGTGTGGATGTGTGTGTGCATGGATGTGCATCAAAATTATTACCCTGTCAGAGGGAGTATCTAAAGATGGCTCTTACCCAAAGAAGATACTGCAAAGAATCTTTAGCTTCTTTTTGAGATTCCCCACTTACTGGGTGCTGTTGGTTTTTCTGTCATTACCTCGATTTCTTCTGACAGTGGGTATTAGGTATGGTACCGGGCTCCATATTTGAGGTCGGTGACTTGTACCTATTTTACGTGGTATATTACACCTCTACTATCGTTGAAGATTGTATATACTATATAGAGAGCATAAAGTTTTCTTTTTATTTGAAGTTTATGAACGGGGATATCCGTGCCTCGAGAGGTTAATCTCCTAGAGTCGGGTTCTATAGCAGAGTATTGCTTCTGAAATCAATAGACTAGTTAAAAGTAAATACAATGTACAGTGACACATCCCTTCATGACATTGAGATACTGATGTAAAGTCTGAATATGTAGATTACATACAGACGCTCGAGACAATTGTTACAATACATTGGTGGTATTGAGACTTAAGGGTGGAGTCCAAAAAATAAAAATCCAAGAAAACTAAAAATTAAAAAATGAAATCAAATAATAATATCTATTGTTATTATTATTTTAATCATTTTATATTTTATTTTAATTTTTAATTCTTTTTATCTTATACCTCCGACGACTGTCAGCTCTCCGAGATCTTGGATCAGATCTTCTCCTATAGCGTGCTCTAAGTGTGGAGCATTAGCCATTTTTCTCTGACCCGTCTCCCTGGTCGTTGTACTTATTCTCTGCTGCTTGATTATTGCTATAAAACTCATCATATCTCATCCCTCCTCGTACTCGCCCATCACACTTCCTTCACTTTAAATTCTCCGTCTCTCCGCCCACCTTAAGAGGTATATTTACCACCACGAAGACGTGCCTTTCCAACCTTAAAAAGCTTTCGACCAAACACTCGACAATCCCAAGCTCCCAGGTACCCGGCTGAACCACCGATTACAATTCCATACATAAGCACTTGTGGGATTTAATCTTTGGTGCGCTAAGCCGAACCCCCCACCATCGGTAAGAACTCAACTCTCCCTTTAATAGATGTCAACC
>MBFL02000302.1:0-42739 GCA_001696595.2 Aspergillus hancockii
TGGCGCAGATAGGCGGTTCGGGCGAGGAAAAGGACCAGAATGAACATACAAACGATAGGGGGGGCTGATGAGGCCTCTAGGGACCACCTGGAGGCAGTGGCCTAGGGCCACTACCTAGGAACATGTGACTCACACCTGGCTCATAACAGCTTTAACTCGACGATCAACGGCGCTAACAGTGAGAACGTGACCTCCACTGTATGAACTGCCCCAGATCGCAATTTTATCGATGTCAACCTCCGGCAGAGTTTGTGCAAAGGTAATAGCATCAGAATAGTCGCTGATTTGCAAAAAAGGGATAATTTCCCGCCTTGGTTCGCCATCACTAGGGCCAATGCAACGATTATCGTAGGCGAGGACGGTGACAGGCAAGTTCGACGCAAAATACTCCGCGAATTTACCTAGACCCATTTCTTTATGGGCTGTAAACCCATGCGCCATGACCAGACATGGCAATTTTTCACTGGAGCTGGGAGTGCAAAACCAACCTCGAAGGGTGAGATGGTCGGAGGTTTTGAATTCAATATCTCGACGAGGCATAATGATGGCACTTCGTTTGGGGCACTTTTTGCGTTGTAACTGTCCGTCAATACAGATATGTGAAGAGGGGGAAATGCCGCCTTATAGGCTTGTTGGAGCCCCAAAGCTGGTACACAAATCATGCAGGGTGGACGCCAAGGAACGGACCGAGATACAGTAGTCTAGCGCCGGAATAAGGTTCTACGCCGACTATACGGAGTGACTAGAAACCTGAAATATTCCACTCGATGATGTGCTACTAGAGACTGTCGGTGCGTCGACTGAATATCTGACCATGCCGTCAATGCGATTTCTGATCCCGCCGACAACCCTACACCCTAACGACCTATTCCTCGAGCTACTGTTATAGTTTGGTTTCATGTCCTGCTCGAATAGGTGGGTTGTTTAACTGTCGAGGCTAGCCGACTGCTTATTAGTGATCGCTTAACCACGGCTGGAGTATCTAGCCGGTCCAAACTTGATCAGTAATCCTGAAAAGTGATCAATCTCGCCGGAGATAGTATATCGGTCAAGACATATTACCGCGCCGGAAATGTCATCAGTTTACTCTAGACAAAAAGGTATAAAGACGTTATATACATTTGGACACTTGCAAGTTCTACGACATGCGAGCAAGCCATACACTTCTGTTAGCAACCATGCCTAGCTCCCTCCAAGTCGATGTCTACGTCGCACCTGCGATTCGGGCGGTAACTGGCGTTAAAGAGCCATCGAAACAACTGTGGTCACTGATCTGCTGCACTCTTATTCAGGGACCGACATCGGCAGTCCTTGTTGACACACCTACCACAGCTGAGCTTGCACGAGGGCTATCCGACTGGGTGAAGAAGACCGCCCCAGGAAAGAAACTCCGATATATCTACATCACTCACGCTCACGGGGACCATTTTTACGGCAATCCTGTCCTCCTGAAGGATTTCCCCGAAGCCAAGTGTGTGGCAACTTCTTTTGTTGTCCAAGGGATCAAAGAGGCAGTGTCCAAAGAGACTATCGATTTCTGGAATGCCATATTTCCCAATGGCCAGATACCAGCTGGACAGACTGTCCCCGAATGCCTTCCAGCAAATGGTGAATTTTCTATAGATGGCCACAGCCTCTTCGGTATAGACGTGACCTTCTCGGATACGAATTATTCTTCCTTCCTACACGTGCCCGACATTGATCTTGTGGTTGCTGGCGATATTATTTACGGAGAATGCTTTCAGCACTTCGGTGAGGCTTGTACAGCCGAAAAACGGAGGCACTGGCTGGACGCATTGAGCCAGATTGCCCCCTCCTTCCAGGCCGAGATACAGCACCTCTAGGATCAAATTCACGATTACTCTCCGCCGAGACCGAAGGACGCCACGGACGGTGACTAGGATATAAATCAGCTGTATGTGATGCAATGTATACCGAGTTTCTTGGAATATCGTTGATAGCCTAGGTAGAGTGGGAGCCAGCCTAAAAAAGTCTTGACTTTTTACTCCCCAGATATAGGAAGTATGCAGTGAAGTCGATGATTGTGAAGGCCATCGGATGTTGATTGGATTTTAAAGTCGTCAGTTTGTTAAACCGGGGTGCTTTTAAAGACTAATATGATTTCTTACTTGTTGAACTAGCTTGATCTAACAAAACACATCAAGTTTTGATGGGAAGCAAGAACAATAGCGGAGAAAATAGACAATATAAGTTTTCTCTAAATCAATTCTGATACATACGATCATAGGGTGTGGAAAACAGGGCTTCCCGTCCGCTCAGCCGTACTTAAGCCACACGCCGGCCGGTTAGTAGTTGGGTGGGTGACCACCAGCGAATCCCGGCTGTTGTATGTTTTCATATCTTTTTTGATTCTCTCCAGGCTGTGGGTCTCTCTCAGTGTCTGGTTGTTGGCTTTCTGCTGGCAGACAGCGTTTAGAATCCAACGTTGCTGTGATCTATGAAACCGTACACAGTTACTTCCTGTTATCAAAACAGCTTCGTTCCGTAGTAAATTCCGACTTTAGAATTTCATTTGACATTGTTAGGTTTATTGTGGATCACGAGTAGGAGAGGAGCTCAAAAAGCCCCTCCACGGACCCGTACAAGTGTCTCTGTTGACCTCTTCATAAAGCCTTAGGAGATTATCAAGGGGGCAGTGAACGACACCCCGATAACTGGCCCAGGTCGGGTATGCACAGGAGGGCGCTCCCGATAACCGTCCACGACTTTGACATTTTGGTTCTTGAACGCTGGCCAATCATGCATGGTATCCTCGACATCGAGAAGGTTGGCTAGATTCGAGGAGGCTGGCTAGATTCGAGATAGTCACCTTGTCAAGGACTAAACAGGCTATATTCCGTGCCGCGAGGGGGCATACGCTAAACTCACGATCCTCGTCTTCGTCCGGTTGCTGTGAAGTGCGAACCTGAGTGGAACATGGACCCGGAACTCTGCGCGAACGCGATCGTCGGATGCGCCCTCTAGGGCATTCTGGTCCTCGATTACGTCCAGCTTGAACCGCTGGAGGATCTCGTCGACGTATAGGGACGGGGCATAGTGCCGTACATTACAGTGGTCCGCTTGGACCAAACTTTGTATTTGCTCGTGGGAGGTTCTTCCGTGCATTGTCTGAGTAGCTCGTTACGGACACAAAGAAGCTCCAGAGTAGGACCTCGCTCCCCGTATTGGTTCTCTGCGATCAAGGACTGACGCTATTCCGTCCAGAGACCGCCGCCTACAGCCGGATGCACCCTGAGCCGCTGGATGTAACGCGGCATCAATCTCTCGCAATGGCCGTGTTATTCCATGAATGTCTTTCACAGCGCCAGGGCCGAAAGACTAGAAGGCGAAGGTCCGATCTCGCGGCACTGGGCAGGCAGTGAGAGAGGGATCCAATGGGATGAACGGACGAAGAATCAGCGGTATTCCTCGACCCGACATGATG
Organism: Aspergillus hancockii; assembly: GCA_001696595.2. Classification (NCBI taxonomy): domain Eukaryota; kingdom Fungi; phylum Ascomycota; class Eurotiomycetes; order Eurotiales; family Aspergillaceae; genus Aspergillus; species Aspergillus hancockii. Next base: position 3,446 of record MBFL02000302.1, read on the forward strand.
AAGAGGAATCTCAGGGGAGTTGGAAGAACAAAAAAAATCTACGGTTCGGATTCGCTCCTGAAGTTGAACTACCCTTATCATTGCCAAACCCTGATATCTAACCATTTTAGACCGTGTAAAGGAAACTTGTTCTAAGGAAAGAGGCAAGAATTCCAGGGATAGACGTCGTGCCTACGAGAGCTGGTTCCAGAAATCCCTGATGAGTTGGGCAACCTCCGGCACCCTTTCTCTCACCACTCCATGTCCCACCTGCGGAATGACAGCAACATTCTCCATCCCAACCTGGTGTAACTCCTGCACGCTGCACACGTCGTCCAGCTCTCCTAGGATACAGAGACTTTGAATGCCTGTGGTGGCCGCTTTTGCGAATTCTGCGTGTTTATCCAGGACACCGCCATCTCTGAAAATGCCTACGACGCTGGCAAGGTGCCCTTCATGCTCCCTCATTTGCCAATCTCGAACGGCCTCGGCAACAACTTCGCCTCGCCCAACTCTCTCCTTCCAATCGGGAGGGACAATTAATTGACCCCCTTCCAGCAGCTCCAGAATCCACGCTCGCGCCCGATCCTCCAATCCCTCACCGCCATGCAAGTAACTCCGCTGCAGCTCGTCAAACTGTGCGGCGCGGAGGAGACCCGCGGGCGCGACGAGTACCATGGATAGGACTCGTTCGGGGTGTGCTGCCGCGAAGGTCGCGGTCGTTGACCCGCCGAACGAATACCCCACGAAATGGGCATCCTCCCACCCCAGCTTGCCCATCAAGGCCTCCAGCAACCCATGAAAGAGCGCCGGGTCGTGCGCCATCATTGGTGTATCCGTGAGGCCGTGGCCCCACAGATCCACCAGGACACAGTGAGCAGATGGAAAACGCGATGACAACGCGCTAGCCAGTGGCTGCATACCGATTGCGGGCGTCTGCACACCGTGCACGAACAGTACCCGTGAAATCGTGCTGGTGCGGTCTGTGGATGTGGGACACGAGGGTAGCAGCTCGTAATATGCGGCTCTGCCGTGTGCCGTCTCCAGGTACGATGCTCGTGGCAGCAGGCTACCAAAGGTTGTGACGAAGACGTCCTCCGATGGAGCTCGGATGGACCTCAGCGCGCCGTCGGGGTTTGCTGTCCCCGGACGGGGTAGCACGATTGAAGCGTTTGGCATCTTTTTGATCAATGTGTGACGGTGTGGTTTTGATCACTTCTGTGAAGAAATGTGCTTGGATGGGAGAAAAGGGATCCATTCATATATCTATCAGTTTTCTTATCTTGCTTATGAAATGCCCGCGTTCAGTCTCAGCCTCACGCCATCCGCAATCGGGCATGGCTCAGACGTCTTGTGGGTCCAGAGGGGCATTGTACACGGCGTAGCCAATAAACACTATCTAGCCGACGCATCGAGGACAGACAGTGCACAGTGCTAGAGTCGAATATCACGAATCCTAGCTGGCAAGTCTAGTCTGAGGATCGCCAGGGACAGAGCGGCCCACCTGTCGAGCGAGGTCCGGACATGGTTAATGAAACAAAGCGCAGTGTATTCTTTACGTCTTGACTTTATACCAGATCCGTACTTAGTTATAAGAAAATAAAATTCCGAGTCGACCCTATCCCGGTGTGACTTTAGTTTCAAAGCGGAAGAGGCTGCCAAGGTCCACAGCGCTAACAGTTGCAATAGCTTTAATGTACGGATCAGTCTGTACAGTGTAGGGCACATAGCCACTCGAACTACAGATCCTAGGAACCCTAATTACGTAGATCTCTTCGCGTGTAGAAAGATATGTCACGGCACTGTTAATGTCCTCTGTATACTGGATCGAATCTTCGAAATACTGAAGAAGTCAAGTGCCCTCGCCTTGGTAAGCCGGATTAAAACTAAGAGAAATAAATCTGTTTTCAGAAGGCTTCGAAGAATAGGTTTCTGCAGTCTATTTTTCGATATCTCATAAACAACTGACCACAGTAGCCGGCCCATCACAAATGAGAAGCTTAGACATTAGGTAGGTAGAGATCGGCCACAATGATGAAGTTCCGGCTTAGGAAGGTGATTATATGACTGTTATTTTTGGTTAAGAGCAAAGATTTACTGCCAGTAGCACCTGTGAGTGATACAGGATATAGAAATGCCTCTATCTGAAGTTGATGCGATTACATCTTTGAAGTTGAGATGGATTGCGAATGGAATTAAATTTGATATTATAAAAGGTGTGAAGGGGAGAATGGTACTGCACTGGGTTATAGATCTTGCTAGGTCCTTTGTATATTTGCAGAGCTTATACTGCTTTTATTCCTCCTCCCTCTGCCAGTAGCCTGAATGTGGTCATCAAGACATATCCCCATGTCATTCCTTTGCGGTATTGTGATATTAAATTTCTGGATACTGGCAATGTTCTGCTCAAGGCAGTGTCGCTTTTGGCGGATGATAATATAGTAGCAGGAAATTTAGGGCAAATACTTCCAAGACTGTAAATCAATCCTACTGTATAGATATTCGGTCAAGGGTATATGAGCTGGTCGAGCAACCAGAATATGATATGTGCACATTGGCCAGAGGAGGTAGGGTTGCTAGGTCTGGTGCAATCCCCGATGTATCAAGGAATCGGCCTATGGATGGCAAACCTTGAATAGAATTTTGCGGGGAAGACGGGTCTCGTGGATTCAATGATTCCTGGAGGACTTGGTACAAGGCTGGAGGATGGTTTGTCGCTGTTGAAACGTTGCCGCTCACCCCTTAGCGGTCTACTACTCAGCCCTCTCGCCATACAAACCATCCTCCAGCCTTGTACCAAGTCCTCCAGGAATCATTGAAATGACAAGACTCGTCCACCAATTGATTCAATTATTTGCCAGGATTTGAACAAGACTACCGCCTTCCTCATGTAGCTAGTGGAGAATGTAGTCTTGGCGAAAGATCAAAGTGTACCAGTTGTTGCCGTTCCTCCAAGTGGTTCACCAAATATAACGCTGGACATCGACAGAAGTAACGCTGAACCTGTCAAGGTGGCTACGAATAGACTCCTATCCCGGTCAGTCTCTAAGCTCACATACTTCTAAACATGGATTGAGCACCGCTATCCCGTGGTTTATGTCAAGGCATGGATCCTAACCGGCTTGCCTCTTATCTTGCCCTAGATTGGGATGGCGCCTGTGTGGCGTCTTCGGACGGGAAACAATTTGGTCAACTAGTCAGGGATGAGATTAACCGTGGAATGATGCCTCGGTAATAGTCGAGGGACACAGTTTTTCCTTTCCCTTTTATTTTATTTTATTTTATTTTTTCCCTCCTTACCTCCCAAACCCCCTTTGTCTTGACGGTGCATCTTTAACAGGAAATTGCTCAAAGTTCTTGACCTACTTCTCCCACACCTCACAAACTTATTCCTGGGAGTTTCTGAACCTATGTTCTCCTTGACCTCAACGACAGATCGTTCCATTTGATCAGAGGGTACCGGGTCGGTTGAATACGAACCGATTCAATTAGCCGGGGTCGAGTATCCTCGTGTCAGCAGTGGAATGATGCCCATCATGCTGAGGCTCAGGCCGCAACCTTATAAGCCCAGTAGTCGACGGTCTCTATTTGTCACTTTGACCAACGAGAGAAGAGAACGGAACAATTGGTGGAAATGCGGTGGATCCCACGTTAATTTAGCCACGAGTCTAGCCGGTGCAGATGGCCTGGGGTGCGGGGGAACCCCCAAGGGGAAAATCCTATCCTGGCTAAAACATGCTCTGAAATACGGGGAAATGGGCAAATTCCCGGTGGAGCAATGCTCTTCTGTGTCTCATTGGCTGGTGCTAGTGTGCGACCGAAAGCTTCGAAGGATTGCAAATGTGCAGCTAACGCTCTCCAGCATGCTTTCTCCGTGGGCGACGGAGCATCAGCTTGGGGGGCGGCTGGTGGCATCTAATAAATAGACATGGAACCCTGAATCCCTTTGCTCTCCCTTTCCCGTTACCGTGTGAGTTGCTGACACGCTGAAACGGAGGCCAGCCGTCACAATGAAGTTTCCGAAGACCTACAACACGTATTTCGTGGCGTTTATCGCCACCGTCGGCGGAATGCTGTTCGGTTTTGATATTTCGTCCATGTCCGCCATCATTGGCACGAAACAGTACAATGACTTTTTCGACAGCCCAAGTGGGATCCGCCAGGGCGCGATCGGTTCTGCACTGGCTGCGGGTTCCGTGTTTGGCTCGGCCATTGCAGGACCCATCTCGGACAAGATTGGCCGCCGTGATTCAATCATGTTTGCCACTCTGTGGTGGTTGGTCGGCACGGCAGTCCAGACCGCAACCAATGGATTTGGCTCATTGATTGCTGGCCGTGTCCTGAACGGAGTGTGTGTCGGCATCACCAGCTCACAGGTTCCTGTCTATCTTGCAGAAATCGCAAAGAAGGAAAAACGTGGCCAGCTCATTGTGATCCAGCAACTCGCTATTGGTACGAGCATTCTTTCCCCCTAGCCGTCTCCCCTCGCGAAATATAACTCATGCGTTTTAGAATGGGGTATTCTTATCATGTACTTCATTGGTTATGGATGCAGCTTCATCGACGGGACAGCTTCTTTCCGCACTGCTTGGGGTATCCAGTTCGTTCCTTGTGTCTTCCTCATGCTGGGTCTGCCATTCCTACCTCGTTCACCACGGTGGCTTGCCAAGGTGGATCGGACTGAGGAGGCTATTACGACCCTTGCGAATATTCAGGCCAACGGGAACCGCGATGATCCTCTAGTGGTTGCCGAGTGGGAGGAGATCACGACCGTGCTTCGAGCCGAGCGGAACGCCCTCCCTGGCTGGCGCAAGTTTGTATACAATGGCATGTGGAAACGGACGCTGGCAGGCTTCACTGTCCAAATGTGGCAACAGAACAGCGGTGCCAACGTGATGACCTATGTACGTAGACGGCCACTCCCTATCCCACTGATGTTCTAACTCGGGCAGTACGTCGTTTACATCTTCATGATGGCGAACCTGACCGGCAATATCAACCTCATCTCCTCGGGCGTCCAGTACGCGCTGTTCATCATCTTCACGACCATCATGTTCTTCTTCATCGATAAGACGGGTCGTCGCCCTCTTCTGATTTACGGTGCTCTTGCTATGGGCGCTTGCCATTTCGTGGTTGGCGGGATCCTCTCCTCCGGCGAATATGTCCCCGGAGGTGTGGCCGGTAACCCCAACGTGTTGATCAGAGTCACAGGATCTGCCTCTCACGCCGTCATCGCGTTCTCGTATCTGCTGATCATCATCTATGCTCTTACCCTGGCCCCCGTCTGCTGGGTCTACGCCGCGGAAGTCTGGTCGCTCGAGACCCGCGCCACCGGGATGGGTATCGCAGCCATCGGTAACTGGCTCTTTAATTTCGCCCTGGGTCTCTATATTCCTCCCGGATTCCAGAACATCACCTGGAAGATGTTCATTGTCTTCGGTGTCATGTGTATCCTTGCTGCGGTCCAGTTCTACTTCACATACCCCGAGACCTGCGGAAAGACGCTCGAGGAAATCGAAGAGATGTTTTCTCCCAATGGCCCCAAGCCCTGGCAGACTAAGCCCGGTAACTCCAAACTGGATGCGCTTGTCGATGATGTTCGTGCGCACCACAAGCATATTGACCTGGATACCAAGGAGATCAAGGCCGATGTGGAGGAGACCGAAAAGGTTGCTTAAGCTTTATCTGAGCGATCGCATTGGGGTGGTGAAAGGGCGTGTAAAATTGGTGTGGTAGGACAGGGGGACTGTTTTGAATCAAATCGCTTGTTTTAATCTCCTAGCTATTCCCAAGATGATACCATACATTCGTGAACTATATCTGCGTGATCGCTTCTATCATGTGCCTTGAAAGATAGAGAAGCTTGGAGAGCCAAGACATGATAGATTCATCGTAATATAGAAGGCTCCCATTACTCAAAGGGTGATAATGATTATGATACATTCATTGAGATACTACAGATTGCATAGTAGAAGGCAATCTAATGCACAGTATAGATACTTAAGCCTGGGTGATCAGAGCAGACTTCCATGTCTTCCAGAACTTGCTGGGCGAAGAAAAGATAAAGGAGATCATTCCCTTGAGCTCTTCTTTTTCATCGTCGTTGCAGTCATGAGCTTCTCCAGCATATCCAGATTCAAGAACCTCCTCCGCTTCATCTTCTGCGTACTCGTTGGACTCATACTGAGGAGCGAAGGGAAGTTCAACCTTGACCATCTTAGCCTGACTGGGGGTACCCTCACCATTCAAGACGAACAACATATACCATCCAGGAAGGATAATACCAGCGTCGCTGGGGAGGTCAGCGATGTATTTGGTGCGACCAGAGTGTTTGATGTCGAGGGGAACACGGCGCTGGTCGGTGTTGACGGTGTGGGTGGTCGTCCCGACACGGACCAAAGAGGCAGACTTGATTTCGGAGTTGGTCTGGAATTTTATTTGCCGGCCAACGGTGACCGTCTCCGGTGCGTCAATGATCTCTGGGCGAGTGGCTTTTTTGCCGTCGGCAGTGAACAGGTATGAGGGAGTGAAGATTTGAGCATCATAGTGGTTCGCAGAGCAGTTACCGCAGAGACCACCGCCACCGTTGAGAACGGTAGCATCCGGCAGCAGCATGGAGATACTGTGGTAGACACGCTTGATGTTGTTGCGGCTCTGTTCAACGAAGGTGTCGGTCTCAGGATCGTAGATTTCTGGCGTGAACTGGATATCGGCCTCGTGGAAAGGCTGGCCCCAGGACTGGCCACCAGCGATGAAGATCTTGCCATCAGGAAGAACAACGGAGGTATGGAAAACACGAGCGTGATTCATTCCTCCTTGCCGTGTACCGTCGGGCCCTTTACCAGCCACTTTTACGACGGGATCTTCATAGGCACCTCCAAGAGTAATGAGATGCGCGTTTTTAGAACCGTAGGAACCGTCGTAATGACGCTGGCCACCGAAGGTGAGGATCTTACCCTTGGTGGCATCGTACATAACGGCACTACCAGACATCGAGTCTCTGTCACTTCCACGGGGCCCGGCAGCTTTCACGGAACCCTTGAGTCTACCCTTGCGATCTTTGGCATCGACGTTGAACCAGTGCATCTCGACACTGGGACCCGCCTGGAAGACACTCGCGTCCTTCCAGCCAAAGAGCCAGCCGTGGTTATCGGCACGCCATGCGCCCAGACGGTCGTCGGTCATCATGGGCTCAACCTTCGCGCCATCACGGGTTTCCCATCGTGCATTCTCACCAGGATAGTAGACCTCGCCGTTCTTTTCCACCTTGTCTCCACCGCTCCAGGAGCCTCCGATCACGAAGATGCGTCCATCAGAGAGGGTGGTCGACGACTGGTAACCACGAGGAATCCGCATGCTGGGACCTTTCACCCACGCCGTGCCATTGTACACACTGGTGCGACCGGAGTCCGCACCACCGCTGACGACAATGTTGCCATCAATATCCATAGAGGTACCCGGGCAGAACATGTCGTGCTTGGTTTCGAAGACCTCACTCTGGGTGATGATGCCATCACGGTCCATGGTAGTAGTCAGGGTCTTACCACCTGGAGAGGCGAAGAACTGGTCGTCCGCCCAGGCCGACCACATGATAATGTCACCATGTTGGTCCACCGCGGAGGACACTGGGACGATTGGGAGATCCACCGTGGGACCCCAGACACCCTTGCTGGGCTCGTCTGGGTGGAAGCTGCCTTCATTATAGGAGTACACGGCGAGGTTGGCGATCGAGATCTGCCCGTACTTGTTCTGCGACCGATCGGGCCGGGATTCGGTCTCGGCAGTGAGCCTAACAAAACGAGCCGGTTTGGGGTCAAAAGCCGACATCTTGGGGCTCTTGTTAGATCCCCAGGTGCCGTATGCGACCTGGGTCCAGGTTTCGCCGTCCTGGGAGAGAGAGATACGATGCTGACCAATCTGTCCATGCTTGACGTCCAACCGAGGCAGCATTGTCAGACCGGAGACGTAGTACTCTTTGCGGAGATCGACCATGATCCAGGAAGGCTCTTCCTTCTCCGGATCGCTGTGCCAGTATCTATCTCCTCGGTCATCGATGGCATATTCACACTCATAGCCTTCATGCTGGCTGGAGCACTTGACTTTCCAATTCTCAGTAGAATTCTTGGGATTGGATTTAGGGATCAAGTCTGAATCGGCGGGCGGAGACTGGTATCGGACCCTGCCTGTGACCTCTTTGGCAATCTCCACGCGATCGGCTTCGGAGGATTCATAGGAATATTCAGCGGGTTTGAAGGCGTCGACAGCGACCGCCCCCAGGAGGAGACCAGATGCCCACTGGAGTTTCATTTTGATGGAAGTCCGTTGACGGTTGTCGTGAGTGAAAGGCGAGCATAACCATCACTTATAAATACTCCATCACAGCATCATGGAAAGCGTCGACCACCAGTCCAGAGCGGTTCGTAATGTCTGTGGCTGCCCTGGCGGTGGAGACACAGCTCGCCACCAACTCCAGTTCGCTTAGGGATCGTCTGTGGGTAGGAGCTGAAGATGCGATCAATTTGTATTTTCGGGTTCATTTTCCAGGTTGACTGCCCATTATGATGTTTAGTACTGGGGATCTTTCCTTGTTGGGGCTTTCTTGCGTCTCTAGTGCAGCATCTCCGCTTCGGCGACGGTGATCCTCAGCTGTGCCATCATAATTGAGACAATATCTCGTAGACGGTGCATAAGATGAATGGTAACGATTAATCGTCACAGTGTACAGGGTATCCAGATCGTTTTCCAGTAATATCAAATAATTTCATGACGCCGTCGTGGGAGCGCTGCCGCATAGATATCAGATAGGAAGAGAAGTGCCGAACCAGCAATTCGGTAAGAACTGCAGAAACCGCAGTGTGGATACTCTGCTGCCGGAAAACTCGGCAAACCTGCTTCCTCGGTCATTCATCTATTCAGATTAAGATCGTCCATCTCTATTGGCGGATGATCACCGCCGATCATGGTTCTATTGGACTGGGTATGGAGCCCCGAACCACTGGCGCCTCCCAAAGAGAGCATACCAGATCCATGAAGCTTGAATTAGGTTTTGAGTATGGTCATCGCTTGCATTACGAAGAGATTCTCAAACAAATTCAGTCGCACCTCAGGTGGGTCTGCCTAGCGCCACCATGCGGACGGCTCGGTCCACGCCATCATTCCGTGTCGTGTGTCATATTGAGCTGAGAGGTGTAATACATATGGATATATCTGGTTGGATATGATAGGAAAGCATTATTCTGTTGATTTCTCGGCCCTCGTGGTACCAGATAAGAAGGAATTTCGCCTAGATATCCATACATGGCATCTAATAGCATTACCATCTGCCTGGGTAACACCCTACTCCACTGTCCCCACAGTTCGGCTGAAGAAATGACGCAGTTGGTGGTGCTGAAGATCCAGATTAATATGGATCTGAATGAGAATACGTGAGATGTGATTAGTGTGACCTGAGATGCCGAGATCAGCTAGATCAGCTAAAGAATCATCCTTTCGCCTCGCCGTCACTGGTTGGGGACGACCTCCCGATCACTGTGAATATCACGGTAAAAGTGGTGGGATCGACATTCACCACATACTCCATACGATAGATCAGTTTCAGTAGGTCGGAGAAAGTTGTCCAATCTCGGAGACCACCGCACTTGCTAGATCGAGTATCCACAAATAGTCGTCCATTGATTACTGATTTCTTTTTGGCTGTGATGTATGATGATCTTTTTATTTGAAATGGAGGGGCAGCTGAACCTGTTGATTGACTCTACATACCTGCCCTCCGTCTGAATACTAATATCTAATTGTGATTGGTAGTCAATGGCGTAGTCTTCTTTCTGTCGTAAAGCAGCCATAAAAGGCCTTCCCCCCAAGTGGTCAGAAGGTGTCGTAGAAATTGTTCGTTTCAGGCCTCCGTAGCAAGTACACATCAAAATGCCTATCGAAAAGCAGAGCCGAGTGGTCGACACGGACAATATCCAGGGTAGCATCTGGCCCCGTCTCCCCAAGTACTACGAATCCTATCTCTTCTTCAAGATCACAAATAAAGAGAGGTTCAGGAAACACCTCAGAACTGTGCTCGACAACAAGGAAATCACCACCGGTACTCAATGCGAGGAGCACCTCAAGAAAGTTCAAGAGTTTGAAGAAGCCTGTGAATATTCTCGACGTGATGTTCCCGAAGTCGAGCGAGAACCCTTTACGGCTGTGAACATCGCTTTCACGCATATGGGCTTACTCAAGGTTCGTGTGCTCTGCCTCTCTCCGTATTTAAATATCCTCGTTTAATTGCCGGATATCCTAACATTTTGAATGCTGTTCCAGGTGGAAAATCCTAACGTCGCAGTGGAATTCGCCGGAATCCAAAAAGAAGACCCAGATGCTTATTGCAAGGATCGAATCAACGAGGGACTCTTCGAAAAGGGAATGTTTGATGACCTAGTCTACGAAGGCGCCGATAGCCCTCCCGCTTTGCTTCCTGAGTTCAGGGCTCCTCCCGGAAACGAAACAAAGACAGGACTTCCACGTTGGGAGTGGAGGGTGGACGGCGTTTTTATCGTCGCTGCCCACACTGCGAAGGCTCTGCGCACCAAGATTGGCGACCTGGAGGATGCCTTCTGCGTTGGCGATGCGAACCAGACCAGTATCAAGTTCGCTTTTAGGAAGGATGGTCAGCTTCGCCCTGGTGCCAACCGTGGCAAAGAGCAGTAGGTTTCCACTACACTCCTAGTATATTGCCTACGACCGACGCTAATCCTGTAGCTTTGGTTACGAGGATCATATCTCTCAGCCAAAGATTAAAGGCTTGGATGATCCCCCAGCCAAGGGTGAACCTCATGCCTGTCCTCCGGGGTATGTCAATCCCTTCCTATATGTTCATGGTAATTTACACGCTAACAAAACTTAGATACATCTTTCTCGGGCATCAAGGTGATCCCAATAAAAAAAGGGGCCCTGCATGGGCTAAGGAGGGCAGCTTCCTTGTCTTCCGTCAACTCGACCAGAAGGTTCCTGAGTTCGAGAATTTCTTGGAACGGGAAGCACCAAACGTCCCGGGCAACAACTACAAAGGAGACAATGGTGCCGAGAAGCTGGGTGCTCATATGATGGGACGATGGAAGAGCGGTACGTCTATGTTCTTCATGTCAGACTCGTATTCACCCACTAGGCAAGAGCTAATCCACAACTCAGGAGCCCCCGTCGCCAACGCCGTCGACCACGACAAGCCAGAACTGGCTTTCGACAACACATTTGATTTCAGACCCAAGAAGAGCATCAAGGGTTGTCCGTTTGCGGCTCACGTCCGCAAGATGCGCCCGAGAGCCGATAAAAAGCAGGACGTCGGGACAGAAGATGATGGTGACGCCACTCCGCTTCCAGAGCCAGACAGTGATGAGTCGGAGGCCGAAGGACAAAAGGAGGACGCCAGTGTTATCCTCCGTCGTGGTATCACTTTCGGTCCTGAACTCACTGAGGATGAAAAGAAGCAGAAGAAGACGATTGAACAGCGCGGTATCTACTTTACTTGCTACCAGAGTCTGATCCGTGATGGGTTCAACTTCCTCATGACTCGTAAGTCCGCCAATTTCCTCTTCTTCCCCCCCCCCCCAAGTCATCTAGAATACTATGTATGGATGCTAATCAATACAGGCTGGGCAAGTAACTCCTCCTTCCCTGAATACAAGACGAAGACTTTCCCCGACGGGCCTGGAATGGACCCCTTCATCAACCAGAGGCTCCGTTCCGATCATCCCGAGGGTCACATCAGTTTGTACGATGGAAGCAATCCGGACAAAACTGTCAAGCTTAATCTTGGTATTAGTCCGTGGGTTGATCAGAGAGGTGGTGAATACTTCTTCACTCCGTCTATCAAGGCATTGAGGGAGGAGTTTTCTACCGCTTAAAGTTTTACGCCTGTATTGTTTCTTTGGTTTCTTATAGTCGATTGGAATTATGATATTATTAAAGTACCTTACAACAGACAGAATTGGTAGACCCATCTATGAAAGCTTGGGGACGTCCTGACGCTGAGTAACTTGCTATTTGGGATCTGGCGGTATCTAACATGATCCTCGGGTTTCCGGTCTGTCGCGGACAAGTATGTGCGCCGGGGTGGAACCCGCGATACTCGTCCTTCATCGCTTCAACCATCACACTACACATTAACATGGCATATTCGTGGATGACAGACACTGTGGTCCATTTTCCAAATGATGCTACCCCTGGTTGCTAGCCCAGGCATTGCATGGCTTGATAGGGCGGGGTCACGTACCCTCAACACTGCCCCTCACAGTGAAAGTCCCCGCAACTATCCGAGCATACTAGCCACACCAGAGAAAACATGTGCAGCTCTCGTTTTTTCTGATCACAGTCGAACTATATACATTTGGTCCAATCGTGGTTCCGCGTTGTCGATCGAGAAATCCGAACCACGGGTTCGATAGCAACCGCACAGTGACCGCGGCCCGATTGGCTGAGACAGTTCACCGCTCGAGCTAAAGTATCTCTGCTTAGGAAAACAGAAGCTTTCTGCCGTTTGTTACTTCTCTTATCTAAGGCGGTGTACAAATGTGACCCATGTGATTCGAGGATTGTGTGGGAAGTGATGGATGCTTATTCTATTGGGTGGCCGGACCGGCCAAACTATCTAAATATACAGCTTACTAAGTAATGACTAAGCGAGGTCGACCATAGGGCAGGCGGCGTAGAACGTCCGTATGTTCCAACAGATTGCGGATTGCTTCATATAATACCAGTCAGGGGAGGCGTATTGGCGCTTGAAATATTGTCTTTAGCGCTGATATATAGAATAGTAATATGGAGAATCCTAGTGCGTACCTATGTAGCGAGATGGCGCACTCGTCGGAAGCATTTTTCTTGAAGTTTGGGGGATCGCTTGAAAATGATGGATAAATATATAAATCTGATTTGAGTGACACAGATAGCTTCTGCGCACTAAAAGACATTCAGCCTTAGATTATTCCTGCATTCTTTTCATATATTACGCTCACACCCGCTATATACAGGGAAAGCGATGAGTAAAGTATCTCTATAAGAATAGTATACCTCCATCTCGAGAGATTTATCGATCTGCAACAATCCCCGAACTTGTTGTGGATCCTAAGTTTAGCACCAACCAAGATGCTTCACTGAGCTCCCTCGATAATCCCGGAAATAAACAATTCCGGCCATCTCAGGATGTCCTTTCTCTGCACTAATTTAACGACCGTCCACTAATCACCTGGCGGAGATTTGCTCAGGCACGTTTTCTCTGTCGCGAAGCTTACACAACGAGTTCCCGTCGCCACACGGCGCGGGGAAACCGGAGCAAGCTAGGCTACACCGTCTACGGTACCGATCAGGGCATCAATGGATCGGTTTGATGTTGAGGGCCAGGTAAATAGCGGACTTCACATTTTGTTCCGCGGCTGATTCTTTAGTCCGTCGTCATTGCGGGCGGATCAAAAGGTCTTGGCCGAGAGCTTGCTCGGCAGCTCACATCGCAAGGTAAGGAGTCCCTGACACGGAACAACAACTCCTAGGATCGGCTAATTGTCCTCAGGAGCAAGTGTGACAGTGGTCGCAAGGACACCAGGACCACTAGAGGCGACGCGTTAAGAATTGCAAGCTCGCGCCCAGGCTTCGCACTAAGTGATCGGGGCAGCCGCAGTGGATTTAACGGATCTAAAGCAGGTACGAATGACCGTCCCACAAAGGACAATACCCCACTAACAATGGGTAGGTGGAGGACTTTATTACCTCCTTACCGGAAGCTCCGTCAATCCTATTTTGTGTCGCCGGCGGAACTGCAGACGAGATCGGATTTTTCGCAGACGTGCCCGCGCAATGCATCAAAAGCTGCATGGATCGCAACTACTTCGCCGCGGCGTATATCTCACACGCTCTCCTCCGCCGATGGTTGAAAGAGCCACCCGCCGGTAGCACCACACGCCATTTAATTTTTACCGCATCAACAGCGGCTTTTCTGGGTTTACCGGGTACGCAGCCTACACGCCGACCAAGGCAGCCACGCGCGCCCTCGCTGATACGCTCCGAGAAGAGGTTTTGCTGTACCGATCGCAACAAGACATTCGCGTTCATTGCAGCTTCCCGGGCACCATCTACACGGATGCGTTCTATCAGGAACAGCAGCAGAAGCCGGGCCTGCTGAAGGAATTGGAAGGATCAGAGCAAAACGGTGGGGGGCTGTCGGCGGCCAAGGTCGCTGAGATCACGATAGCGGGCCTGAAGAAGGGACAGTTTTTCATCACCATGGACACTGATACCGAGCTTCTACTGAATAACATGCGAGGACCGAGCCCTCGCGACAGTCCCATTCGTGAGTGGTTCCTTGGTTTGGTGGCTTCTTTAGTATGGCCGTTTTATCGATTGAAGATTGATCGGATGACGCTGCGGTATGGGAGAGAATTGTTGGGCAGGAGGGAATAGACCACTACCAGACTGTGCATAGTGCTTAAGACAATCGGACCTCTGGGACATACATGCTGGATACCGGGAAATTCGGCCCCAATATCTATGTAGGGAAGGATTTGACCCACTACTATGCATGACCCCCTCAAACAGCCCAATGTAGGAAAAATACTCGCCTGCCGATCTGCAGACAAGTGGAGACCGAGCTATCAGCCTCTCTGTATTGCAAACACCAGCTCGGAATTACCGTCTCGCGAGAATAATCATTGGTAATGATACGCCCTTTACACAACGCCAAGATTGGCTCTTTACACCCCCATAGAGCGGCGTTGAACATGGCCAGCATGCATCCAACCGCAGCAGTGAGTGAACAATCGTGTCCGCACGCTCTTGACACAAAGCAGAGTATTATGAAGATGTTCGGAACCTCGGCATCAGCTATGGGGAGACCTTCCGAAACTTTGTTAAAATTCAGCATGGCTCTCACCCTTGACCACGGTGGTTAATTCGCAATATCGCCGCTGTAATGCCTTCGTAAGTAGAACACCCTCATACGATCCACCCTACCACACTTGATACCAGCTTTCAATCACCTTATCCCGCACTGGCAGACAACGGCCGCCAACACAAGCCAATTATGGTTCCAACCTTCGTCAAATCCTTGCTCGTGTCCACGAATATCAGCAGTACTCCTGGGTCACAACTGAAGGTTACCACTAGTGCCCAGGGTAATCGTACCAATGTCGTTAAAGCTTCGTTGATGCTGATTCATGAATATGACGGGGGTTGTGTGTCTGTGATCGCCATCGAAGAGCGTCGCCTCTGGACCGGGTTGGGATTCCTGAGGACCTTGCTGGGGCCATTACCTTGAAACTGTAGTCCAGTATCACTGTTGTTAACTGGCCAGACCTTGTTTTGGTGGTGGAGGAGCTTACATGGCGTAAATATGAACAACAGCGAGCTAGCCTTGCCACGCTCTCGGTGCGCTTGGCCCCGCTTCCGGAAGCCTTGGATAGACCACGTCAACTACTATTTAGTTTCTTCTCTTGCTTCGACTCCTGGCTGTGAAGAGTTCATGAAACTGCGATCACAAGTTTCCACCTTGATACCCACCTGGATCTTCCTCCGACTAATCCGTTCATTATCATGAACTATGGCCGAGAATATCGCCCTCGATGGAGTGAGTTGCCAGTCGAGCAATATCTAATCGTACTTGTAACACCCTGTTGCTTGTGGCGCGAAAGTCGGTAGAGACCCGGCATTGATTACTCTTATCACCCTGAATTTACTTTGTAGCCCACTAAATATCCAAATCAGGCTTGCGCTGGTTGGGTAAAGTCCAAACCCCGATGCTGATAGGGCAACAAGATTGCTAAGCAAATCATCGGAGATTGATTGATATTCTTGGCCCCCACCAGTGAAGAATCTGATCATATCAAAGGTCAAAATCATCCCTGTCGCACATCTCTAGTGATAGATTTGAACAAAACCACTCCCTGATTAAGGGATCATTCCTCATAAATATTCACGGAGAGTAATCCTTGTAATCGAACAGTCCTAATAGCACAGCGATTCGCGCCGCAAACAAGGTGAGAACACTAGAGGAACACGAGACGTCTCGCCTACAATTCGCGATGTAACGCTTCTCGTATCCACTAGCTTGAGCCTCGAGCAGGCCAATCACTCTTGTGGTTTGTTGCCTTTAAAGTTCACTGGGGGCCACCGCCTCAATTAGCGCCGAGCCACTCCCTAAAAGTCCCTGATGTTCTGCATGAAGCGACAACGCTAGCCTTTATCCATGACTCAATCAGAGGGCGTATGCCTTCAGCCGCACTCTGGCCCGGCCAATGGCAGCCTGACAGATTTTGGACTCCTTTTAGGCTGGGAGATAGCTCGAGCCCTGGCGCTTATATAGCAGGGGTCTACCCCTGGGCAAACAGCACAACTTTGCGTAGTCCTTTCTCATCTCCCTGGAACAGATCTTCTTCACGGTTCATTGATGCCGAAGAGATTATTCGTCACTTTCTTGTTTCCTACGTAATAATAATCAGTTCCCAAATTCCTCCATAATACTAGTCACGATGGTGCGCGCCCTTCAGTCTCTCCTTCTCTTGGCGGCCAGCCTGTCGGCCAGTGTTGCCGCCGATGATTCCACCACCGTTGTTCAAATCCTGAACGGCCACTACAACACCCTGGCCTTTGATGACCTGCGAGGGAGTGTCGTGGGCGGGGATGCGCAGGCGACCACTTACGCCGTCAATTGCAAGGACGGCTCTTCTTCGTGTCCCCTCACCAAGCCCTTCACCATCACCCAAGGCCCTTCCACCTTCACCATGAGCGCGGTCTACACCATGTCCACCGGGGGCGCCAAGGGAACGGCGACGATATTGCAAGATTGCGACATTACCTCCTCGACGGCGACGGCAGTTTGCTCGGTTTCTCTCGGGGTCAAAGCCGCATACGATGGCCACTCCACTGCGACTTCGTTGGCGACCAAGGCCACTGCCACCGGCTCGGCAGAGGTCCTCTACGAGGCTCTGACCATCACGGCCGGTCTGAGCAACTTCAACAAAGTCGGCCCCACTGCCGCGACCCCGACTGGAGCAGCCGTGGAGAACCACCCGGCTCGCATTGGTATGGCTGGGGCTGCTGTCGCTGCTGTCGCGGGCGCTCTTGTCCTGTAATTTACGCGCTGGAAGTAGCACCATACAATTCCATTAGGTCCCATTCAAATACTGAGATCTGGGTCAGTGAACACGATTAGTCACTGGAGGGGCATGTCAATTGCTTGTGAGTGGTGTGGGTCTAATCTCATGTCGGATGCGGTCTGGTTCCAGGGCAGCAAGGACAGCAAGGGAATCGCGGACGGTTGATTTTTATAGTAATTACAGCGATTGAATACATATCTATCGGTGGGTACATTGACCCACTTATCATATGTTCAGCTTCGCGACACCACTATTAAAGATAGCGGTCGTGAATGGGGTTTCTGTCCCACGAAGATCACCACTAGATAAGGATAGGGTTAAGGTAACGTTACAAATACACCCATAGACCTCCACCGTGAGCGACTCCGTCAGCCCCGATGCGCCCAGAGCCCATATTGATGGTGAACTACTTCAAATTGTTCTACAAGCGTAGCCCTTTAACCGACTCGATTTATTACAAAAATTGCGCGTATTTGTAAGAAAGAAATAGTACAACGGCTTGTTAACAGATTTTTTAATTTCGATAGCTACAGTCTTTGTGGCTAGCTAAAGCTTGGTCTCTGTCGAATGGCATAACTATGGAAGCAACGCAATGGCTGTGATCCGCACTGGCCCCTAGAAGTTGCAGGGAAGCACTAAGAGGATTGGCGTAGGAATGAACATCACAACAGGACCAACCAACAGGCGGTAGATCTAGTCTACGGAGACTAGTCCTCGTACTTCGGTATAATAGGGCTCAACGGAGGTCGAAATCACTGAGACAATGGTCTCATTATGGTCAAACCCTGACTTTGCCAAGGAAAAGGCTTTGGAATCAGGTTCTTTTAGAGACTTCAGATTTTGGTCGAGAGGTTCCGGCTGAAAGATGCCTCTAGCTCAACCACAAGCTTCAAAACACCCTATCCCGATTATGATACATGCCAATACGTCCCCATTTCCAGGCGAATGCAGCTCAAACGCCGTCATGATACTGTGGCGATTCTTTGGCAGAAGCTCTGGTGCAAGCGTATGGAGACATACAGTCTTGACTTATTTTGATGTCCATACTATTTGATTTTCGAGGCAGGGTTAGGAGGTCGTGGGCATGGTATGGTGTTTGAAGAAAGTTGTGTTATTGGTTGTCCTCATCTATAAGATGGCGGAATCTTGTCTAGCATTCTACACCTTTGATTGCTTCCATAAACCTCCCAATTTTGTACTGTTTGCTACGTCTTGATTAACAACACTTTGTTTGGAGAGTTTCATAAATTCGACGTAGTTAGTTGCACAAGCAAATCAGTCGCTATCAAGCACACCAAAATCTCACTAAGGCAGAAAAAAGCCAGTATCACCCCCACTCCCAAACGAACCCTGACACCCTCCAACCGTACCGTTGCAAAACTAGCCGAGGAATATAAGAAAAGGGATCTATCAGCATCATGAGTTTGACAAGTTATATCACAAGCGAGGTATAGGTGTTACCTAAGATCCAGGGTTACAAATATCACCGTCTGCAGGTTCAGTACATCCTTTATAGCAGAATGTAATAAAGTGTAGCCCTCCTCTCGGATCGTTGCAGTGGAAGATTGCATTTCCTGGGTCAAGAAGAGCCTGGTAATCAGATGATACAGTTGACGGCCACGGAATAGCAGCCTTGACCTCATCCAAAGAGTATCCTGTCCTGCTATGAACCTTTGCAGCAAGTGAATGATAGAAGTCGATTTTTTTGGTAATACATACCATTGTACTTCATCAGCGTTACACCACAGTAGTTCAATCCTTCCTTGCATGCATTTTGAAAGGACAAGGCTCCCGGAATTAAGGAGATACAAGCGATGAGAGCTACAGCAGACTTCATGAGGTATAGTATCTATTGACAAGCTTAAGCAGAATGTATAGGAGCAAAGGAGGATCTGACTATAGCAGCGGATGAATCAGGGATGAGGGGCAGGAGGGAAGATATTTATGTTCAATGTCGTTTCTCTAATTTATATAGCAGGATCGAGTCTTTAAAAATGCTGCAGTCACGAGGGAATAGATTGAGTAGGGAATGAAGAAGGCCTGCTTCGAGGGTGTACTTTTCTCCGACGGAATGTTCTGAAGCCATAAGAATGCCACAACACCGGGATGATAGGACTCTTGTATTGTTTGTAACATTCTGCCAGTCCAAAGACTGCTCTCGCCCAGTATATAGAACAGTATCGTCTAATTGTGGCGTTCAAGTACACATTATTCTTAGCAATGGCCAGTACGTACAAGACGCCCTTGAGTTTTCCAACGCTATTGCGCGCGAAGCGGGTTGCGCTTTCCGCAGGATACCTCATAATTAGCATAAGAGGCTAGCAATGTGTATAAGGGGAAGTGGGTAGGATAATGATATTCGTGATTGCGATATTTGCAACGCACGGGCGTCAGGAGTGCAAGCATTGATGCCCCTGGCTAGAACGGAAACTGAGGTCAATGCCCCTTGGCTGGAACGGAAACTGAGGCGCATTCCAGGGACAAAGCTGCATGGCCCGTGATAGAAAATTCTCCGTACGGTTAGGCCAGGCCTTCTCTCTTTGGTCTCATGATATAGAAAAGGACTAGTGATTTAAGGTGAATCAGAATTGACTCGCATCTGCTTTTTATTCGAGCCTTGCATCGGCTTGTCAATAGATGAGGCACGTGCCGCAGCTTTTCAGCACATGATTTTTGCAGTATTCAAAATGAATTGGCACCAGTCAATTAACTACTCAAATCAGGGAACATATGCATTGTATACGGGCCATTTATCATCGGGGGCTACCAAGTGTCTGGCGCTTACAAGAACCTTATGAATATTGTTCCAAGTACAGCACTTGTATTTGTTTCGCCCTCCGAATGCAACTGTGACTGGCTTCTGTTTTTAAAACAATGTCAGGTACTGGAGATAGCCTATTTTGCTAGGTTGCTACAGGTAGGCATGTATAATCATGTGCTCATACTAAACTACCGACCTTGGCATCTACCTTCCAGTCTTCAAGCCTAGCTAGTACCTCGCGCAGTTTTCCCCTGTTCTCATTCAGAGAGTAGTAGAGCGTTCTCCGCAATAAATATCCGCGTCCTTTTCGGCAATGACTAGATACGAGCTTAGCCTGCTAACACTGGTAGATTGAGGAATAGATTAACAAGCTAAACAATAAAACCTATTTTAGCTTTTGGCCATGTCCTAATAAAATGCCTAGAGAACCAATTTGCTAAGCATAAACAATGTCTTGGTCATTGCTCTGTGGCCAATCCGGGTGAGTGCCATGGAGGTAGAAACTAGAGATGTTTACTAACTCATTAAAATTCGAAGCTTTTACACGTATTACGCAAATACTTAATATCCATATTATTAATAATGCACTGCAAGTGAGCGAATGATAAATTTCAAAAATCCTATTTATGATAGTTGTTATTATGATGACATGAATGTATAGTCTGACCGACACTTGCTCCTGCAAACTACCAAGGCACATCCCACCTTGAAAGTCATAGTCGGAAATATGCGCTGATTCGAATATTATTACTACCTCGACTGAAGGTTGCGGAAATTGAGACACCTGTGACAAGCTAATCTCAAGCCTATAGCACTCTCGACACAGGTATCCAGTACAGAGAATACCTCCATTACAACAATTCGTGACATCGACTTGGCGCTGTCGTCCTTTGGTTGAAAGGCAGAGCCCAAGGCTCTTTGGGCTGCATCACGGACCAGATTCCGCAAAGCCAGCTTCCTGCATTACCTATATTCATGTTCAACCAACTCACTACTAAGGTATAGGGGCCAATGTGACTTTTATTCACCCAACACAATGCGGACGATATAGTCGGAATTTGTGAATTTTGTGATAGGGGAACTGCTTTTTTCCATGATTAATCCTCGGGAGTTTGACAACCAGACCAAGACCATTGATACCACCAGAAGAATCCCCGTCAATCTGGTCTACCAGCAAAACATGATGTGGCTCTGCGACAAGGATGAAATCGACATCGAACCGACTCGGATGTTGATTATCTGTACATATAAATATTTACCTAAATGGGAAAGCCACCACGAGCTCTGTAGTCGACAGCACACCAGCCCTACCGTCTAATATAATCATACCGTATGATGATTCTAATGGACCGATCGCGGTGATGACAGATCGGGAATTTAACTAACTTGTAGTCGTAAACCGACCCATGGGTTAAATAAATCGTTCAACGCAGACAGACAAACGCCCCTTGCTCCAGTTCGTCTCTCTCAGCATCATTTACCATTGTTCTTCCTTATGAAATTCAATCCCCGGATCGGTAAGCGTCATACACAAGCTTAGATTTTAGAGAGCTGGTTTGTTTCAGTCCAATCTTTCACCTCCTGCAAGCCGAGCTGCGCCTATGTGTCCGTCAATGAGGGCTGGCCGATCATCATCGTGAGCCGCGCCCATCGTTGACGACCGATACACTACTGACCTGCAGGGGAACTTGCTAGCGCGAATGACAATATTCATTGAATGATGTGTTAATCTGGCCGGATAGGGGAAAGCAAACAGAGGCAAGGGCATCATTGAGAGCCTGACGAAGTTGAGGCACGAGGATGACTAGTAACTTATGTAAGTCCCTGTTGCGGTGAGGTAATGACCCCATTGAGGCGTGGACATGAAGCCGACTGTCAGGCCTTACGTGGATGACGATAATGTTGATATCGCAGTACAACAAGGAGCTCGAACAACGGGGAGGCCCGATCTGGCACAATGTTCCATAGCTTTACTTGGAGCGCTATGTATGTAACACCCAACACCAAAAGACTGCGAAACGGAAGACTCGGTGATGAAGACCAGACTCCCACCCACAAATCGGAGGGTCGGAACGCTCTTTGTGGTGTCCAAACACTGGAAGCAATACGACGTATCTGCGCGCCGGAAAAGTATCGACCTTTAAGTCGTCGCGCGACATTGTGGTAGACTTTGCCTCAAGATACCGCGAATTGGCCCTAGGCGCCGGGTGAAGCAAAGCGATCGACCACAAGTCACCCCAGGAAGCTGACCAGGCCGGTCGACTGCGCTTCTCGGAGACGTGCGAGGTCTGCTTGTGGGGGAGTGCCTCGGACCTTTTACTCCTGACAACTATCACCCAGGACGAGATTCAGAAGCTGAAGGGCTCAGAGACACGCAAACCATCGCAGAAGAACATCATTCAAAATGACCTCGACGCCGCCTTCAATATAATACAGAATGCGTGCAGAGAGAAGAGTAGTGAGTTTCATGTTAATATTGTCCCGGACAACCCTCAATGCGAACAATTCGCTGACCTGAATTCAACCGGGAATTTTACTGCCTGCGGGTCTGGCCACGGTCGTGCTTCATCCCAAGCTCTTCCCCAACTTCGTGTCCGATGTCACACCAAAGGAATTCTCCGAGCTCCTGGAAACGATCACTAAGCCGCAAGCTATACCGCTGCCGGTGACGCTGGCAAGGCTTATGCCCCTCTTTCCGATATAGAGGCCGAAGGTCTACGCTTCCTTACGGAGTAGTTGACCCAATTCCGCCCGGGAAAGGCAAGAGGTTTTATATGCGTCTCCCAGACACGTTCTGAACAACCAAGAGCTACTACTGGCGCCTATCAAACCAGGCACTGGTCCTGTACGACGATACAAAGGGGAGCGAGCTTGTTCCCTTTAAGGATGACCTAAGCTACGGTAAAGCCAACTGGTGGCGTAAAGGTCTTCTGTTCCTTCCTGATAGTCAATATCAAGACCAATTGCTCGCATTGTTTAGGCCAAATGGAAATCCACCACCCATTTCTCCACCACGATCGGCGGGTCTGAAGCCTGGCTTCCGGTTTCTAGCTTTGCATACGTGTAAGTCAGATACTGTCATTTTGGCCTGCAGTCGGGCGAGAACGAGAAGCCGCGCCAACTTGCAGGTGGAGTAGAGACCGAGAGTCGTAAGTGGGCGTTGAGTGTTGTCAACCAGAATTACCAATAATTCTCGGGTTTGGTCAAGGCCTCAGGGTTCAGCCACCAGCACGATCCTTTGCATCGGATTTCAGCCACTAAATTGCTTTTTGTATGAGAATTTGTATGGGCCAAATATCGGCCCAGTTTAGGCGTATAAAAGACAGCACTCGTTCATTAGATAGAGAGGATCAAGCCTATTTCCCACATTATTGCATCCAACCAGATCCTAGGCGTAATTCCTAGGTAGAACGCTTTCCAGCATTTCTATCAAGTGGCAAATGGGCTGTCATGTTGTTCTCTGACAGTAAGACCTCAGGCGATGTCCGCAAAGGTGCTTGGACGGTTTTCGTCAACGCCCATTCATCGTTTCATCCGGATTGTCTCTGGTATGCCTCGAGTTTGGAGACCAAGCTCATACGGCGCGATCGACTTGGTAATATCGTATCATTAGGGTTTACATTAGTTTGTTGTGGCTTATTCTTCCAACCCCAGGGTTAAATTACGATATTTCGAATAAATCAGCATGGGATTTCCATTGTGAATGAAAAGGGTCTCAGAACGTAACCGACGTTGGATACACCTGGATATTTTGGACTCTGCAGGTAGGTTCCAATGCCACGTATAGAGAGGTTAGATTGGTTCGGGGCGCTAGCCGTGTCTGACAGCCTCTCCATGGATAGCGGGGGCTCCAAACCGGTCGTGGTATATTCAACCCTGGCGATATTACTTTCTTGAAAAGGAATATCGCCAATATTTCTGGTCATTGTTTTCCAGGTCATCCATCGTGTCTCCCCTGGCTCTTTGCCTTCACTGGTTGACCGCTGGTAACGATAAATTACATCGGCCCTCCGCTCTCTCACTTTCCAGCCTGGACCGAACCGATGGCACCCGCAAGCTTGTCAAAGTGAACAGCCTGTAGTCATTGTCGTCATGGCAATCGCACCAGGGACACCAAAACATTAACCTCCCGAGCGCTTCGGCAAAGCCCGGGTCATCAACAAGAATGACCCTGATACTAGTGGCTAGGATGATCGTCGTGGTGGACTAGGAAACACTTATCGAGAGGGACGATGCCTGTAAACTTCAATTCGAGTCCTCGATTTGCTGTCGAACCGCCGACCGAAATTTCAGCGGCACCCGGCCAGATATCTCTACTCAGTTTCGAGTCCATCGGTACGCGGAAAATCAAACTTACCATCCTGGCCAAAAGCATCGTGCATGTACCGTGTCTTTTCTTCCAACACTCTTGCGAATCGCATAAGAGGGAGGTTCGGGCAATTCAAGCCAGAGACATTGACAACATCGTAGCGTAGTCCCAATTGGCTAGATTCCGCCATCCAACGATGTGTAGTCGGTTATAATGAGCTCGACCTCGTCGGTTACAAGGCCCTGGTTGAGCGTGGTGAGTCATATTTGGGCTCTTTCACAAGAGACCTTTGAGAAACAGGTAGGGAATGAGTTAAGGGAAGGTAAAAAAGGCAACAGCGTCAAGGAAAAGAGCTGAGCTGGACTAGCAGGAAGACAAACACCAGCAGTTGCTGGAGCAGGTATTTCGAGGCAGAGACGAGATATCAATGTTGTAAGATAGTTTACATTCTGAATCGTGGATTCAAATTTGTCACTTGACAGCTTCCTGAATTCTACCCTGGGCCACGCTGAAGTTGTGGTGGTATGGTAATCTGCCCTGCGGATGTCCCGAATACTCAATGTCCTCTGACAGATAACGGCGAAGTGGCTCCTTACGCTATACCAAGAAATGCTTGATGCCGGACGTTGCAGAGGGTAGAATAAGTGGCTGAAGTACTTCTTTTGCCTGGGTTTCAATTCTAGTTTCCGTTCCTGTTCTTTCTTCTTTTTGCTTCTGGGTTTCCTAATATAACCCTAACATTAAACAGATTTCGGTACTACACCTGGGAGTGTAATTCTCCTTGCAGGACCAAAATATGCATTTCTGCCACATTCCGCTTCTGCAGAACGGTTACAGGGGGTATAGGAGTCACGCAATCACATTCCGCTGGACAAAACGGGGCGTACCACCATGTTAGCAGGGATCCCTAGATGTCGCAGATATACGTGGGCAAAGTGGTCCCCACAAAAAACATAGCTTACGAGGCATTGAGAAATGGAAGGGTTTGGTGTAGTTTGTGTTACAATGCTACCTACCTATGAACGGTTGCGGAAAACGGTTACACTAGTAGTTCCGGGAGACATTCAGCTTGAACCCGGGGAGATATGACAGGGCTGGACGCTGATAGAGCGTCTGGACAATCTACCTCGCGCATATATATTGGTGTCACCCTGGACAAGAAATCGTGTGATTTGTGATTTGATTTGAGGAAAATACACCAGAAGCGCAGGCTGCCTGATCTACTGAATGTCGGCAATCCAAACACTCGACGCTCGACAGTGGGCCTTAGGGAACGGAACAGAGCGTCGGAACTTTGCCAAAGCTCTCCGTGAAGCCCTCGCGACCTCAGGGTTGTCAGATGAGTGCGTCGATGGGATATTTGAATGGGTAGGCCAAATGCCTGTGTGCTGGCTATTTGAAGTTAAATGCGCTGCGCTGCTGACCACGAGCCACGATTCTGTGACCGTGTAGAGCAAACGATTCTTCGCCCTCCACTTGGGGGAAAAACAGAAGGCCTCCAATATCCCCGGGGTTAATCAACAGCGCGGATGGAGCAGTCTTGGAGAGGAAAAGACGTCCACTCTCAAAGGGCGCGAACATGAGAGCCATATTCAACTTGTGGATGCCAAAGTAAGCTATGCCAAATCCTTTCAGTCTAGCAGAACCTCACTGATCAACGCTATACTGACAGGAGCACTTCGATTGCGGGCCCGCTGGAGATGAGATGTTTCCTAATGTCTGACCGACAGCTACAAGCATGGATGCATTCCGTCTATTGGTCGAAAAATATTATGATTAATGCCAGGCAATTAGCCTGAGTCTTATTGCCGTTCTAGAGATGGGCTTTGATCTCCTCCCCGGGTCGCTATCGTTAATGATTCAGGAGTGTACCAGTGACCTCTGTCTGAATCACTATCCGGCGGTCCCGGTGGAAAAGTGGAACAATGGATTAACCAACTGTATTTGGCCGCACACGGATCTTGGGATTATCACTCTTTTATTGCAGGATACGGTGGGTGGCCTTGAGATCTGGGATTGTATCAACAATACGAGGTACGTTCCTGTAGTCGCCTAATCTCGTCACGAGATGATCATCAATATCGGAGACACTCTACAGCGCTGGATGAATGAACAGCTAAGGGCAGACCTACATCACGTAGTCACCCCACAAACTATGGGTGACACTGGCGTCGTCTCCGAACGCTTCTCGGTGGGGTTTTCCTCAAGCCGTCTCGTTCACAGAGTGTGGGCGCTTTACCGCTTTTTGTGGACCAGGACCATCCGTCACTACACGAAGATATTTCCACGTTGAAGCTCCAGGAACTGCGTAACTCGCAGCTTTACTAAACCGTTCTTGCGTCCACGTTGGGCTATTGAAACGTCGGAACAGAGCTTCCCATCACAGTGACACCTTGAGGGTGCAATACAAGCACTGAAGTGCTATTTTCAAGTTCTTGGTCCTTTTTTTGTATGGGAGAAAAGGCATTAAAATAAAGACGCGTCACTGTAGATGTAAGGAAACAAACCGCGAGAAGTTATTTTTAGCATGCAGACATGATAATTGATGAAAGCTGAATTTCCATCTTGATACACTGATACATAGTGGCCTTGTCATTAGTGACTGATTGAGGTTTAGAATATGGAAATTTTACTATTTTACAATATATATTGAAACTACTTGTATGATTCTTTCTCTAATATTCTTATTTAATTTAGATAATGCTTTATATTCGGTTAAAAGTTGGCCACCGGTAGAGTATACAGAAGATCTCCATCCCCATCTACCTGACGGCCCCGAACGACCAAGGAGTCAAGGCTCACCCCGATGGCTATCGCTGTCGCTTGGTGGACGGCAAATTTACGCCACCCCACGTCACGGAAGAGTATTACGAGCGATCACGTCGGGTTGAGTCCCGGCCGCAGGACATTTGCTTTACCCTGTATCCCAAGTCAGGGGCCTACATAGGTTTCATATATTACCTGTTACAGACCCTTGTCTAGCACGCTTATCAGAAGGCGGACGCACGAGGCAGAATCTATAGGATTACTCTGAATTCTACTACAACTACAGGGATAGAACATGGGATTGTAGTTAGAAGTCATAGTGAGACAGGGAAGCGCCCGACGGGGGGGGGGGGGGGGGGGGTCATGTCTCCTTGATGTATACAGAACAAACAGAAGTAGTGGGAATACAATGATCTGTGGTCATTTTATTTTTGTGTGGACTGTGATTATCAGCTTTATCGAATTCAACAACGTCGAAGATATAGGAATAGTATACTTCCTGAAACATCTTGATATAAATGCCAGGCAGTGTCAGCCGGAACATGCCATTTTTCAATTCTGACTCTGACGTAGTAAAAATATCTATCTATAAGCACTTCGAACCCGCACATTGTGTCTACTAACCAAAACAAATATTCCGAACTTAATATAATGGTGTTTCTATAAATTTTGAAAGCTTGAATCTTTCTCCAGAAAATTCAGTTGTTTCTTGTTTACAGACCAGGCTTGACTGTTTACATATTTGAACAAGCATTCCAGTTATTCCAGTCTAGTGTATTTCTGAGAGGCAATAAGTCGCTGATTTTCAAAACCATCCCTTTTTTCTTTGATTAATTACTTCTCTCTCCCCACTAAAGGGAAACCCTTCGTTACTGTTAGCTAAGGTGCTAGATCGAGGAAATGGTTCGGCAATAATCAGTATTCGCCTGTTCGCCTGTTTTCCCTTTGCTGAGCTGAGAGACGGTTAAACAGGTTTACACACCGCTGAAGACTGTTGAATAACCTCATTTTCTATTGGATATAAGCAGACTAGAGTCAACTAGCTGGTATAGAGTTGGCGATGGGGTCCATATAGAATCATATGCGCTGAATAACATATGCCAATTTCAGCACCATATAGCCTTTCTTAAAGTAAAGGAGGCTGCCAGTAAAATGTCAAATCGAGCCAGCTTGTCGACCGAATTACAGTGCAATATTTCTCTCACCGGAAATCGAGTGAGGGCTGGTTCGGTCATGTACTACTAGGGTGTAAGAAAGAAACCTAAAACTGGCTTGCGGCTGAGGATTATCACAGCACAAGCAATTTAAAATAAGAGAGACCCTAGTAGCCTAAACATCTATACTTACGACTTGTGAAAAAAGATGAAAAATAAAAAACCTGTATCAAGCCATAGAAGGCCCTTTTCAGCATCACAGCGTTTACCACCATTCACAATAGCCTTGACTTAGGGTCACTCCAGATTCAGTGCATGAGCCACCCCTCATCTTTCCATAGCATTGTGAAGCGCAGGAGAACATGCGCCTACATTGCTGAATATTTTTAAACTCCCCAGCCTTCCCAATGTAGGCAGTGTTCCGATTGGAATCCTGAAAAGTCGTCCAACTACCGTTTAGCCTGTTCCAATTTGCAATGCACCAATCGTTTGCACTGTCCCTCAGTTCATCAATTCTGACACAGTGGGAGCCACCATCTTGTACCCAACACTCAGTCGCCCAAGTTATAGAAGGTGATCCAAAAAGTGTAAGAATGGCAGCTATATAGAACCGCATATTGCACCAGAAGGCTTTGTTCAAAGTCAGTTAACATTTTCGAAGCCTAGGTAGTACCCGAACTAACGTAGGATAAATAATTATTGTAATGGAATCGGTGGTGGGGGATATGAATAATAAATTGTCAATCGCTAGCTGGGTTTTAGCAATATGCGTTCGATAGTTTGATATCTAGCTGAATTCGATATCTGGTAGGAGAGGGAATTAAACGCTATTTATGCAATGGAGACATAGCAGAATACCAAAGCGGCGGGGTGACAAGAAAAGAAAAATGAGGCTCGAATGAAGCGATTCCATAAATTCCGACGAACGAAAAAGTTAGAAGTAGAGACATTATAAATTATGTGATATGACTGCGGTAATATTATCATCCAGTACTGCTCAGTTTTGGGAACTTCCGTATTTGGTTATACAAAGATATGGTATGCACAGGGTTAGAGGCCCAAGGGTGTAAGGGATAGGGATAGGTATCCCTTTCCAAAAATCATGGGTACAATTTTTTGTCATCTGCTCCTGCGTATGAATGTCTAGTCATCCGGAAATCAGACAACGAGATGTGCCTCTACGGTGAAGGCGAAGAAACGGTAGAACACTTCTTTAGCTGCGAACGATAGGATCATCTCCGTCAAGCTGTCGTCTTAGCGATAGGACGACGATTCGGTGACCAAATTATATAGAATAGGTGGTCAGCCAAATCAGCTTCTGCTCGACAGTTAACTAGTTAACAGTGATTCAACTATCTCGAAGTCTAACCTAGACTCGAAGTCTAACCTAGAGATCGTCAAGGCTGTAGTGCAATTTGCAATAAGGATAGGGAGGACATAAGGATGATGAAAGATGATCCTTAGGGGATCCCCCACAAAAGGAAAGATTAAAAAACGAAAAAGAAAGGGTAAAGTGCCATGAATGCTGCGCTAGCAGTGTACTATAAAATCAAACTAGCCAACGGTGTGATAGAAGAATTGTACATATCGCTAACTAAGGGGCTACATGACGGCGAAAGTCCTGAGGAATGGACGCAAATCGAATCCCTTGTGTAGATAGCCAATAAATTGGGTATCCGTCTAATTAACACATTCGCTCTCCAAGAGCGTTCCCATGACAACAGACGGGCCAAGCGATGATATCTTGGTCTTTCAAATTGCTGTTGTCGTGAGGGGGTCAGGAAATGGAAGAACCAAAAAGAGTGTGATTCCTTTTTGCTGTAAACAATGCGAATGAAGCGGAAGGAAGTTTTCCATTGGCTTAGTAATTTTCAAACGGTGTAAATCCAACGCCCGGTTTATCCCTTTCACTTGACTCGCTTCATAAATATCCTCAGCATACAAAGCGACGAAATATGCCACATAAGCGGTCTCGGCCTACTGACGATAACTACGGCAGCCTGAGTCTATCGACAAACCTTACAGATCCTACAAGATTTGATCTGCTGTACGAGATGTTCATAAACCGCCGTTATTAAACCCATCAATTCACTGCACTCGACTAATGACTATTCCCTTTCCTGAATCGGCCCTTTCCCTACGGAAGACCTTGTGCCAAACCTTTGGCTTCAAAGTCTGGCCGACCTGAGTGGAAATACGGCGTCATAGAGGAATATATTCTATCTAACGATTAGCACGGCAACTCAGTACATCATCTACGAGTCAAACCCGGAGAAGACCATTGATATATCGGACTTTGTGTTTGAAGATGTTAGTGGCTTTCCCGCGGGCCGACTTGAAGCGCTGATGGCAGGAAATGACCGAGGCCGCGGAGTGTGAAGAGCACGGCTGAGACGAAAGAAATTGGGCTTCTGGACCGGTCCAGAATTTTCTGGAAAGAGGTGACAGGTGCCACCGTATGCTCCAGGTCAAGAACGTGAAAGTTGGAGGTTGATTTGTAGTGCAAGTAGCTTGACGGTATAGCACAAAACCTGACCCTATATATCTGTCGTGCCCCAAGTCATCTCAACTAAGCCTCATGTGTAGTAAGATGCCGCATATAACACTGACATATGATAAAATATCTCCCTGTAGCTCAAAGGTAAACACACGTACAAATAACAACCCATTACTTACAGCATAGTCCTGGCTAGCCCTTGGAAAGTCGTGTCATGCTTATAGCCGGGAACGGGTGTGAGTGACTTGTGTTGAGTACCAAGGTTGAGAGCTGCGTCGAGAGGGTTCCACTCCCCTTTATGAAAACGTTGGGTATCGTCAAGCCCGACTCGCTCGACTGGGTAGTAGTGCCTTGCTTCATTCGTCAGCTCATAACTAGCATGCTGCGGTTTTCCAACGCACGCCACCTTCAGTCGGTCCGAGATTGCTGCTTCGCTCGAATGTCCCTACGCACGGTGTTAACCGTTCCTCAGCTAGACCTAGGCATTCCCTTCCATCTAAAGCTCGCTCTAGTTGCCAGATAATCTCAAGTTTGAGCACCATTGGGCTCTGGACCGCCAGGTAAGCCCTGTATCCAGTAGGCTGCTCAAGGACCTGTTACTACCCGTTAAGGGCTTATGGAGAACTCGCAACTATTACAGATGGCCAGGGTGACTTCAATGAAGTGTGCCATCTGATTGGCTCATGCGGGAAAGCTTAGAGCAGAAAGCCGCGCAGATGAGAGATCTTCCCAGTTGCAGGACTATTCCAGAAGCATTTCGACAAGGATTGAAGGTACATGGAGATACTGTTTGAGCCCGAGATGTAAAGAAAAGAATACTTGGTTCGAAAAGTTGATATACCCCAACCAATATTTATTACATTTTACTTTACTGCAAAAGCTAACACCCTTGCCTGATAAATAGGTATATCGCTCTCCTGATTCCCCTTGTGCTACCTGTAACGGTCAATCGCGGCATTGGTCCGGAAAGCCTCGTCCGTATTAATTTCAGAATCAAAAAAATGACCGGATGTCCCGTCCGGGACTTTGGAGGAATATGGATTCATGGGCCAGCCATTCAACGTATTAGATATATTCTCAAATTAATACCCCCAGTAACTTGGCTATTATAGATGATCTTCATGCTGTGTGGCACACAATGTACTATACTCCTCTCTAGGTATATGTAGGCCACCTATTGGAAATGCTGAACCTCAAAGCAAGAGGAGGATGGCCCATTGTTTGAAGGAATTATCGAGTGCATTGAACCCGATAGGGAATGTCGTAAGAAAGGTCTCGTATGACTCTCGTTCTGTGGAGATGACGCCTTTTTAAAGTGTTTTATGGAGATGCGCTTGAGCGAGGTTTATCGCGAAGTAAGTACTAGCAACAACGCCGTCAAGATGTGGAACGGGATGTAAGCTTGAAATTGATTCGTGTGGCTGACTTGACTTAGTATGGCAAAAGAGAGCTACCCAATATTCTTCTGTGACGGTGATGTTCATTAGCACTGTTGGATATCCTTTGAGGTATAATTCTATCTCATATTAAATAGTCTATATAAGCATCAGTAATACTAGTTGAAGGACCAGATATTGCCATGCAACGTCATCCGGAAATAATGGGCTCTGTCCCCCATGTTCATTGGAAGACCCGATGAACTTGAATATGGCTTTGGCTCTATAGGATAGGTATCCTTCCCTTTACCAAGCATAGAAAGACAGCAACTTGGTCAACTTTTGTGATTCCTGGATCGATAACCTTATATAACGAATTGAGGGTGAAAAGTAATGTTTTGCCCCACCCGTGTAGCAACACCACATATTGATACCACATCCTTATAACAGAGACATTCTATTGTGATCCCACAGCAGCTGGCTTATTCTTGCGACTTCATCGTCGACAAACATGCATTTGCCGGGTGCAGGAGTAGGATTAGTAGGGTAAACATAATGCTATCTGGTATCCTAGACATTGTCCGTGATGCCCTGGTTGGTGCAAGGATTCTGACTTTGATATTAGTTTATCAACAGTATGACACGGCCTGCCGAGGCGAAAACAAGGATTCCTACCTCCTTAAATGCGGCATTGGATCTTGTGCAGTCTAGGATGGCTGGCAATCCAGATGTAGGCGTTATACATACCAGATGCACGACGGTTCGGTACGCGATTGACGCAGCTTAGATAATTCACCCAGAGTGGGTCTGTCTGCATAACATGACTTCTGGATTTTCAGTCACCGATTTGTTCAACACCAGGAAAGTTGAATAGACGTTGTGATTCGTAGTATTAGCCTCAAGTTGGGCTGATATTTCATAAATGCCGCCAAACCGAGAACATAGCATTTGATAGATGATTTGAAATGTTTTAAACTGGTTGGAGTTCTTGAAAACCTCGTCGAACATGCCACTGCTCATAAGATCACTGAATTGAGCATGAACAATAGTCTAGAAATCGGTAACATCCGCCTGGGAAGAGTTTTGAGCCCATACA
The DNA here is from genome assembly GCA_001696595.2 of Aspergillus hancockii. Classification (NCBI taxonomy): domain Eukaryota; kingdom Fungi; phylum Ascomycota; class Eurotiomycetes; order Eurotiales; family Aspergillaceae; genus Aspergillus; species Aspergillus hancockii. The sequence goes on from MBFL02000302.1 coordinate 36,510, forward strand.
TTCTGCATTCGGCGGGAAGTTGGCTTAACGATCATCTGCAGTGAGATAATACATCATACTATTTGGACATGAGATCCATATGTGGTGCCAATCATAACATGTATTCGAAGAACTGAGAAGAGCGCCCTGTACTTGGCAACATTCCCAGGGTCATCCGGATTGAACTTTAGATCTTCAAGGCGATATAGTAGTTTGGTAGTATCAATATCATCTGTATATTCATCGAACCCTGATACAATGCCGGTCCAGTCAAAGGTCCACATGTAATACTGGTATTTATTATCGAACGTATGGTAGATAGAATAGATCACCCACGCATCAGCCGAGACAACCAGATATTTACCAGATAATGCCGAGTTTCCTTCAAGGTCGTGTCCAGCCTGCGCTCCACTTCTGTAGGAGGTTTCGGAAGCTAGAATGACATTAAGCACGGTGAGGCCCAGACAAGGCACCTGTGACTTACTTGAAGCATGCGTAATATAGATTTTATCCAGGATAGTCCATGTAACATTAGCAACGTTCTGCGTGCGACCTCCGCGTGGCAATCTAAGAAGTCTGTTGGCTCATTTACAGATACTGTAACCTAAAGGATATTACCTGTCGTAGAAGACCTGAAAGACCTGAAACAAGCCAGGTTATAGTCGTTGGGTACTATGGCGGTCAGGTCAACGAATATTCCTGTCGGGTTCTACGAGAGAACCCGCTGTCGATATTCGCAAAGTTCTTCCTGCGGCTCACTGCTATTGTTCTTCTTTTCGTATTTGGCTTTGTTGTGAGGATGGATCAGTGATAAGGATTCGAAAAATCAACACAATACTAGTAAAATAGACACTCTTCCAGCAGTAGGCAGCACTTGGATACCCCGGATGTTATATATACCTAGAAATTTTTAACTAATAAAGAGCTAATATCAACACGGCTACCAAGCCCATACTATGCAGATGTAATATTATATACATTCACGCCAACCGAATTAACCCAGCCATTTGCATGCGGAAGAGCATGATGATGATGTCCGTGGCGATCTTAGTGTCATTAGTATGAAATGCTGCAATTTGCCCAAAGCATTATGTGCTTCACATCGCTTTCTAAACAGTTGATTCAAGGTTTCTCCTCTCCGGCTTGCCTCCATGATCACCTAGTCCTGATCCATTGAGTACTTGCTTCCTGAATGCATTAATGGACATGAGTCAGTTGCGCTGGGTGGCATACAAACCCCAACGTCGAGGTACCATCCCAAAAACCAACCCTTCAAAAAAAGGAAAGAAAAGAAGTTGACACCGACATAAGATGTAGACAGCTATTACGACATTTTACATAGCTCTATCTGGTTTATGACTGTAGGCTACTGTGTGATAGCCACCTTACTTGCTGCTGGATCCAGAATCCCACATTCTGAACACTAGCTACTCTGGAAGGAGTCAGCCAGTGCATGGTCTGGGTCTGCAGCCTATACTTAGCAATAAGAACTACAATTAAGGTATTTCTTCGGTGTATGCTTGTTGGACTGTGCAACTATGTTTTGTTAGAAATCTTGTATATAGATCGATTAATTCTATGAGTGTCGATCCATTTACATATTTTTCTAGGGTTTTGGACAATGAAAAAGCTTATTACGGGCGTCCAAGATTTAACAAAGAGATTCACAGAATTAGTTCCATCGCTATTTCTCTTCTCGTATCCGATCAATCAAGGAGTGCGTATAATGTATCAAAGCTGAACTGCAAGGAGCTAGAATCAGAATACAGTTTTTTGTTGGATAGACGAATATCAGGACAGGAAAGACGTGTTTATTTACACCGAAATTACACTATCGCTCAAAGCCCATTGTTAAGGTTCCAGTCAATTTGCTTTCTTTATTCTTTTGGAAATATCTGCGGATGCAAATTTGTGATCCGGTAAGAATGGCGCTGCACGCGATACCCCAGGGTCGAGAAGCCAACGTTAACGTGCCGCGCATGCCTCCTAACTTTCCTAGCAACCTTTACAGGTCCCTTGCAGCACTTCATGCAACTGAAAGCATTATCCTATCCCTAGCTCTGAATACGACGGCGGACCCCTCCTCCCGCCCAACACTCCCGACGAGCAGCAGCAAGCATCGCACACGTTTGATATCCGCGTTGTCAACATTCAATAGCCCCACGAACTGATACTAGTCGCTACTCCAAGGCCTCTCATCTATATCGTCGGTAAAATGCAGAAGGTACAACCGCGGCCGTTTGTACCGATCGTGATCATTGGCGGGGGTTTCTCAGGGATCGGGATGGCCTGCCAGCTCAAGCGAAAGTTCAACTATCCTGATTATATCATCTATGATCGGGCGGCAGGTCTGGGAGGGACATGGCAGACAAATACATGTTTGAAAATCCCATTTGGCTTTCCTCGTTCAACAAATACGAGCTGACCAGAAAGAGAAAGACCCAGGCTGCGCTGTAGACATACCTGCTCCGATGTACAGCTACTCTTTCGCGCCGAATCCCTGGTTCAGCAAGCTCTTTCCCCCTCAAGAAGAAATCCTGAGGTATATCCAGCAGGTCGCCGAGGAGTATGATGTGCCGCGACACTTTGTGCCTCGCGTGGAATGGAAAGGGGCATCCTGGCAGGAAAAGACCAACACATGGATCGTACAGCTAGTGAATCTGGCAACCCATGAAGAATTTGCTCAAGAGTGTCGCATCCTCGTTTCGGCCGTTGGCATCTTTTCTACACCCAATATTTGCGATATCCCTGGAGTCGAATTATTCCAAGGAGAAGTGATCCATACCGCACAATGGACACCGACAAACCTGAAGGGAAAGGATATAATCATCATTGGGAATGGATGTAAATTGACCCAGACAACCTTTCTTCTTCTTATACAATGCTGATTGCTAATTTTGCACCAATTCAGCTTCGGCAACCCAGTTACTGCCAGCGGTTATGGACGACGCGAAAACCGTCACACAGTTTATTCGCGTCAGTTTAACCTCCGGTGACAATCGATTGGCTGCTAATTTACATCATTAGACTCCTCAATACTATCAATTGCGCCCGGATCCTCTGATTCCCTTGCTTCTACAGAGGATATTCTTTTTCTTTCCTCCAGTCCTATATCTCCTTCGGATACTGCTCTTCCTCCGTGTGGAATCTAGCTTCTTTTATACCCGGAAAGGCTGGTTCGGGGCAAAGGCACGGAAGCAGGCCACTCTGACCAGTAGAGAGTATATTAGAAGTACCGCACCGAGTAAGTGGTGTCTATTCCGATTGTTGATCCATCTCCACATATAAAGGGCTGCTAAGAACCGAATGGCAGAGGAGTATTGGGAACATCTGATGCCGTCATACGAATATGCCTGCAAGGTAATATGCGCCTCGTCAATATACCTTCAGTATATGAGATCCTCGGAAGGTAACCCAATATAGCGTATCGTGTTGGACTGCCGCTATGTAAAAAGCCTGCAGGCAGCCAATGTCCACCTCACCAACGATCCGATTATACGGATTCAATCCAATTCAATTATAACGCAGTCCGGGGCAACGTACCCCGCTGATATCATTGTAAGTCATGGCATTTCTCCAAGTCGAGCCCTTCGAGAAAAGAAAGAAGAAACGAAAGGAGCCTAATGAATGGGGGATAAATTCAGCTCCTAGCCACTGGCTTCGATCTGACCCAATTCAAGCCAGAGGTCCGGGGCCGAGCCGGTGAAAGTGTCCAGGACCGCTGGGGCCGACTGGGCCATCGGAAGGCCTTCCAGTCCATTGCCATGCACGGATTCCCCAACTTTTTTTCTATCGCGGGACCCAATTCAACCAGACTATACACATCATTCATTTTTGCCATTGAAAAGTAGGGTTTGCCCACCACCTAATCATGAGTTATTGTGGCTGCTGACAAGCCAAGCTACGTGGACCTCATATTACACACAATAACCCCAATCATGGAGAACCGCGCGGCATATGTGGAAGTGAAAGAGGCAAGCCAAGCCCAGTATTACCAAGCTCTTCAGAGAGACCTGGATTTGACAGTATACAATGGCCCCTGCCGAAGCGTGAGTTCGGATGCTCTTTCTTTCCCCGTTTGAGTGGCCCTGCTAAGTCAGGAACTAGTACGTGATTGATCGCGAAACAGGACAAAATAGTATTATTTTCCCGTGGAATTCGTTCAAACTGTGGCTGTTGACGCATTTCAATGACCGTGGTCGGGATTGGATGTACGGGTCCTCGACATAAGGACTGAGGGAATTGGGGGAAGCTGGCGATATTATCTTTCCACTGAAAGCGTGTCTATGTCTTCAACTTGGGTCAAACTATATGTTCTGGCATGAGTAGTGCAACAAGTGCTAAATGCGATATATATATACATAGTGACCCGAGGGAGTTGGTGATGAGGAATATATATCTATCTCTGCCCGCTACAAAGAATTACTCAAAGTTGCAACTAGTTCAGTCTGGTTGTGACTAGGTTGTAACTGATTATGACTAGTTATGACTAGTTATAACTGATTATTAAAAGACTATGAGATATTTACGGAGGCCTATAGCGGCCACTCCGCAACAACAGGATCTGATCAATTTCTGCCGGCAGAACTAATAATCATAGACTTGCTTAGTTTCACCACCAATTTGGCTACTAGTCCTAAGCACCACGTAGAGGTGCAAGTCTTGCTCAGGTGCCGTACACAAACCCTGTACGACTAGGGGGGCAGGTGCTAGTGCTGATGATGATGTACAACAATGCAAAGCAAACTAATAAAATATGTACGTACCTATTCAACTTCAGGCCATTCTCCATCATCCTCGGGATCCAAGTTGATTGGCTCGTCCAAATCAATGATCTCTACGTCAACATTGATCGGATTATCCTGAGAAGAACCGAGACCTCTTGTACGGTCTCTACCCCCTGTTTAGGGACCTTCTCCTAAACCACCGAGTGGCTGCCACAGCTCGTCTCGTACAGAACACTGACTTGCTTTGTCAGGCCATTTGCAGTTGGCGCAAGCTCCGCCGAATGCGCCTGGTACCTGGCGACATTCGGGAAACACCAGTCTACATTGTCCACTGCGGCAACGTGTACAAGGTACGGCCAACGGGTGTCCACGGGACTGTATGAGCAGGGCATTGACGTACGAGGGCCGATGCATCTGGATTTGACGTGCAGATATCCTGCCGCGGATAAATTCCATGTCCTTCCCGGGAAGGGAACGAAGCATACAGTGTCCCTCGTCCGTGTTTATAAACAGGATGAGAAGATCAAGACTGCTGGTAGACAGGACTGGATTTTAACCAGAAGAGAGATTCTTATATATACAGCGGAACTATCTTTTAAGAGTAAAAGCAGGGACAGCAGCACGCTGGTTGCTATTATATACAAAAATAATAAGTTAGTATATAGAAAATCAGACAAGTAGTTTAGATATAAAAACTCAGTTATTTTATTGCCTGTACACGTACACAGGTATAGTAATAGTAATAGAAGTGGGAGTGGTAGTGTTATTATTATAATTAAAAAAAAATAAAGTTATACAGAAATTTTTAAATAGAAAAGTGAAAAATACAACAATAAATTGTTCTGTCTTAGACACCTATACAACTAAATAATAAAAAGTTATTCTCTATTAATAAAAGATCTATACTGCTAAATTTAGTTTATATCTTTCTTATTAATAACATGTCTTTTTTTTATCTGGTAGAGAATTTTAGTAGATATTAAAGATAATTCACTTGCAGTATATTTTCAAGATACTTGTACAGTTTTAGAGAATTTTTCAGATTATATATAGATATCTAATTATACAGTGCTATTATCTACTTGAGAAATAGAAATAGATATTCTTTCTTCTTTAATCTTTTTTTTAATCTTCTTCTTAATCTTCTTTTTTTTCTTGACTTTGATCTTCTCTTTAACAGGAATAATCTTCTCATCTAGAGTAATTATCTATTCTATAATTAAATAAAATATATACTTCTTCTCACCGATAGTTATACAAGATTTAAACCACTTTGAAAGAAGATCCTCAACTGCCTGCCATATATCCACAATAAGACTAAAATATATTGAAGACTTTCCTTTAATACTGGTTACTAAGCAGTAAATATTATCTTTTTATAAATTATACAGTCACCGAATACTTTTACTCATGTTATCAAGAAGATCTTAATAAATAAGATTATATAACAATTTAATTATACAAGCAGATATTACTATTTTAATATACTCTATTATACATTAGTATTCTCTATATAGAATATTA